>CM028243.1:57149953-57321097 GCA_016432835.1 Brassica nigra
GGAACCGAAATTCGCGACCGCCAAATTAAGTTGATTTGGAGGAAAGCAAGTGAACCAAGCCTTCCTGAAGGTCCCGGATATCTGCTGGGCCGCATTAACCTACAATCAGTTCGACAAAGAAAATATGAAAACGAAATAAAATCGTAAGAAAAAGAATAGAGCAAAAGATTTTATTTCCGAATCCGCGTTTGAGCGTGAACAACAGGTAAGAGCCTTGGCTACGAGAGCTGTCGGCAAGTTCGCTAGTCTGATCGCCTAAGTCTATCCTAGTTGAGTCGCAGCTCGCTAGTGAAAACAGAAAAGAATGCTAAGTTGCTCTAAGTGCTCGACGCTTTTGTGATCTTTGCTTTTGCTCAAAGCTCTCCTTATATACTCCTCCTATGACGGCTCCATCTTCTCGGCTGAGTCGGCTTTTTCCATTTTCGTCCATCTTTGTGTTTATCGGGAAACTTGACATTTATCTTCTGGAAACTTGATATTTATCTCTTATGGAAACTTGACATTTATCTCTTATGTGAGGATAAAGATAAACCATAGTTATCCTTCCTTTCGAAAATCGTGACGGGTATCGCTGGCCATTACCGCTAGCGCTTTTACTTTTTTTAAAGGACAGTCTTTGAAGGTCTCGGTGTTCCGGCGAACCTCAATTCCTTGTTTAGTCGAGGAAGTGGCGTTTAGAATAACCGCGGATCATACCAAACTTGCGAGATTGATCCAACAAGCTAAGATGGGATCGAACCGGCACGATAGGAACGAGACCGGACGAGGGCCGTGGACCGACGCCAGGTCGAATTCGCTGACGGTGCCGCCGGGCGCCAGGCCGGTGCCGCTCGCGCCAGGCCGCCTGCTGCGGATTGGTGCCGCCGGGCGCTTGTCGGTACGCCGGGCGCCAGGCCGTCTGCTGGACGGTGCCGCCGGGCCAGGTTTGTGCCACGCGCCAGGTCGGTGCCGCTGCCGCCAGGTCAGTCTGCGGATTTGCGTCGCCAGCGCCAGGTGCCGCGTGCCGGGCGCCAGGTCAGTCTGGCGGTCGAAGCCGGGCGCCAGGCCAGCCCGTCCCGCTGTGCCGCCGGGCGCCAGGCCGGTGCCCGGGCGCTGAAGCGTAATTCGCTGGCCCCGCTGCGTGCCGCCGGGCGCTAGGAAGTCGCTGCAGCCTGCGGCTGCCCGGCCCTGGGCTAAGGCCGCCGCGCCAGGTTGGTGCCGCTGGCGCCAGGCCAGCCCGCTCCCCGCGGCGGCCGGCGCCAGGTCGGTGCCGCTGCGCCAGGCCAGCTCATTCCTGCCAGCCGCCGGGCGCCAGGCCGGTGCCGCTGGCGCCAGGCCAGCCCGCGTCCCGCTGCGGTCAGCCGCGCCAGGCCGGTGCCGCTGGCGCTTAGCGCCCCGCTGTTGGTGCAGGCCGCCTTGCCGTCTGGGTTTGTTCGATCTTTCCTCGCCGCTTGTTTGCGGAAATCTTTCGAAGTTTTGGGAGGGTCTCTAGTCGTAGATCTCAGATAATTGTTTCCAACGAGATTCCGCGAGTATCGGATTTTGAGATGGACTTAGATCTTCAGATTTTCCGCCGCCGGGATGAGAGCAATGTGGTTCGAAGTTTTAGATATGTTAAAAGATGAATCTTTAAACAATCGGAAGGTTTTACGGAAGACTCATTGTAGATCTCGACAATCCAGACATGGATTTCAAGGGACCAAGATGCTGTCATTGCCCGAGATCATGAGACGATCGCATTGATGGGCGCCAGGACCTCGCCGCTGCCAGATGGGAGTGGACGAGCCTTCCGTGAGTTTTATCGGTTTACGCACCCGCTTCTTGGATTTGATCGCCGCCTTTTCTTCGAGGACTTTCGGTGACGATTTCGCCATTGACCGATTTTGACCCCAACAGTTAGCTCCAGCTAGCTAGGAACCGTAGAGCCTGTCGGATCCTAGCTTGCGTATAGCCGCAGGGAAGGTGTTGAGATGTAATCGCTCACGAAAATCGGGTAAATAGTGATTTTACCTCCTTTATATGGAGTAAGAAATCTCATTCTTACTTCATCACAAGGTTTTACTCTCTCTCAAGAATCCTTTCTCTCTTTAAGAACAATGTCTTCAAGATCCTCAAAGAGAAACTTCTTCCCATTCATCTCGATGACTCTCCCGCCCATGTAACGGTAAAGCAGAGGAGTCGGTCGAGGAGGAAAAGAGGAATGCGATACCGAAGCTCTTGTAGGTTCGCCTCCCCTACACTGCCAGAGATCCCTGTCTCAAGAGGCCTCCGAGGCAGCCCGTGCTCTTTGCGCCGAAGCCGGTTTCTCGTGAAATATCTCAAGGTTCTTCGAGATTTTTACCAGGTTCCTGAAGGAGTCAAATTTCGATTCCCGCTGGTAACGAGTGCAAGGAATCCTCCGCAAGATTTCTTTACATGTTACGGCTTTTACGCATCGCCGCATGTGGTTCCCAATTCTGGTGCCATTGTTCGTGGCGCTTCACCGCTTCAACTTTCGATCAGCCAACTCAGCGCTCCTGCCTTGGAGAGTTGGCTTGGCGCACTAATCGCTAGCTACTTAACTCGGATTGATCTTGGTCCCGATGATTTCAAGGTCTTTGGGGTACTCGCCGACGGGAGTGACGGTTACTATTCCATGCTGCCTAAGAAGGATATGGCCGTGATTCAGGGACTACTAATCCCAAATCGTGGCAGGAGCGCTTTCTTTGTTCAAATAGATGGCGAAGTCTGTCGAGAGCTGCCTCCATCTATTTCCGCGAGCATGGAACTTTAACCGAGGTAATATGACGAAAACTCTGTTGTCTATCTCACTTTTCGAAGTGCGGTCTTTGACAAAATTTCGCTTTGTAGGGAACAACCCTACCGCATTTGCCTGGTAACGCTCGCCAAGAGAGATCTTCTTCGCCAAAGGCCGTTTTCTGGAAATCCTTCACCGAACGGATCCGGAGATGCGTTAACCTTTATCGTCCTGGTCCTGTTCGTCACGACGAACCTGTTACCGTGGTTCCTACCGGAGGCGCAGACAGAGGTCTCGTAAGGGGAAGGAAATCGACGATGGGGAAGGCTCGAAAACCCTTCACCGCTGGGAGAAAACCTAGTTTTGTTCCAACGGAAAGATGGAGCCAGCGGTTTTCCACCTAACAACTTCTTTGATGGCCTTCCTCCGAGTTTACTACTGATGAGTCGCTGGAGGATGAGGAGAAACAACGGTTTTTGCCGAGGGCTCCCAACGTGTCAACGAGGTTTGGCCCTTCAACTTCTTTAACCTTGCGCTGAACTGTGATATAAGCATGCTTGCTGATCTTGAGTTTTATGGGACTAAGAGTTTAGCGAGGCGCTTTGACTCGAAGCTCGCAAATCCAGGATTGCTAACTTCAAGACCACAGAAGTGGAGAGAGCCCGTTCCGGCTAAGAGGTGAAGGCACAGAACGCGGGCAAGCTGAGCTTCACGCCGGCTCTTGACGGGCGAAAGGAGAGGAAGAAGGATGGTCGCAGCGAGGTGGCAAGACGGGCGGAATCGCTTGCTGCTGAGTTTCAATGCTTTAAAGAAGCTCAGGAGTTTGTTGGTGATTTCCGCGAAAGTGCCGAGGTTCGGTCAGAATCTTTACAAGTCTCGAACCCAGATTTCTTTCGATTCGGAGATCGCTGAAATGAAGGATTTCATGGCCGAAAGTGTGCTCATGCTGAGTCCTTGGTTCCTCCGTAGAAGAAAGAGTCCGAGACTATGGGAACCTATCGAGGTTTCCGAGGACGGTGGAGGTCGGAGCCGATGAGAACGCCGAATGGTGGGAATGCTCGAGGCGTGAATGAGGAAGTGGACCAGCCTGCTAGTTCATTTGGGATTTCTGCATCCGATTTCTCAACGCTGACTTTTGTGAATTGAATTTTCTGGCCGTGGCCGCTTTTAGTAATTTTATCCCGCAATCGCTGGAGGTTGCATTCTTATGTTTTGGACTGGCCGCTGGTGGCTTTGAATCCCGCCCTTTTGGCGGCTTTTATGAATATGAAAATTTGCTAGATTTCGCCTTTGTTTTGATTTATACTTTCGCCAAGTGTAGAGGGAAGGATGCGAGTAGTCACTTCAGATCCTAACTTTTTTTTTCGCTGGTCCGTATGCTACTTTTAGCGAAGCGCTTTAGGTGTAAGCGATAAGAGACATGTTTTGGGATCTCAGATACCATACTATGTCTGTGAGATGTCAAGATCCAGCAAGACTGGGTTTTGGCAAGACCTAGGTTTACTCTCAGCTTTGAGGCTGTGCGATGACTGATCGGCTTTCGCTTTGCCTGTTAGTGATTTCTTCCTGATTCTTTTGTTTAAAGTCCGCGACTAGTCACGGGCTTATATGACTTGTGTTAAAAGAATCGAGCTATCTTCGAGTTTATCCGAGACGCTAAACCAAAATTTGGGTTTCTTTGTATAGCTATGATATCCTTTGTCGGATGTAAGAGGACCTTGTAGGTCTGACTACGATTTTGTATTGAGTGAAACGCTTTATGAGCCGTCCGTGGGGCCAATCGACGGCGCGGAGTTTATTTTAAGTCGCTGGTGGACTGTCTTATGGATAATACGAAGTTTTGTTATCTTTAAGAAGTTGCGACGCCTCGCTTTGAAGATATGATTTTCGCTTTTCCGCTGATGCGCTTAAGCATGAAAGATAGAAAGAATTTTAAAAAATTTCGAGAAGTTTAAAGTACATATGCGGATTTTCGCTTTTGTGGGAGTATAGGAGTATACGCGACTCCAGTCCCCTTTTGGTGAGGGGATAGCTGAACTCGCCGGTTTCGACGAAGCTGCTACCACTCTTTCGAGGATCAAGCCATCTCAGAAGTTCTGATAGTTGCCGCGGACGCTTACTTCGTTGCCGCTCCGATCGCGCTGATCGGATCAGTGGTGCGCGGGGTCGAGCTGTCCGCTCTACGGCGGTGGATTCAGAGGCTTTGTCGCCGCCTTGAATCGCGTTGCCTGTTCGATGATTTTGGATCATCTTTCTTCGAAGTCTTCGGAATGTTGTGTGATTCCTTTGCTCGCTTTGGGTTGACCGCAGGGCTGCCCGATCTTTCGCAGTTTGAACTCGCTAGGTAACAGAGTCTCGACCGCTTCTGGCTACCCCAGATGGCTGCGGTTCCGGTCGGAGTCGGAACTTGATACCGAGGTGATATGTGGACGGTACTGCCTTCATGGAGTTGATCCAGGGGTTCCCATGATGGCGCGTAGATGCCGGGTTGTCGACTACTGCAAACTCGACGATCTTTGTAACTTCCTTCGCCATGACTGGAGTTTAATTTTCCGAGGGTCATGGTAGTGACGCCCGAGAACCCCGCCAAAGGTTTTGGCTCAGGGACTTCCCTGGGATCTTCATCCTGTAGAGGGTGTCGCGAAGATGACGCTGACCGTGCTTCCAGTATCGACGGTGAATGCGCCGACTTCGAGATCCTGATGACCAGGTCGATACCAAAGGGTCGAGTGAGGTTTGTCGATTCGACGGTCTCGTTCCTCGAAAGCGATTGTGTGGTTAGGAACATCGCTGTCCGGGAACCAGTTGGAACTGGTCTCGCCGCCTGTAGGCTTTTATCGATGAGACAGAGTCCTGGTAGAACTGTGATCCTCCGATGATCATGTTTACCTCGGCGACCGCTGTTGTTCCCTTGGTCGCCCTGTCTTCTTCCGCGCTTCCCCTGATTGGTTTTCGTCGCGGTCTTCGGAGGTAGTTTTGTTAGTCTTTGGCGGTCGGAGTCCGGAGCAAGTCCTTTATACTCTTGACCTTTGATAGCTCGCCGGTGAGGAGTTTTGGGCGAGCGGGCCGAACCTTGCAGTTCGCAGTGGAGTGACCTCTGGTCTCGTGGAACTCGCAGTAGGAGTTATCCTTGTACTGGTTCCTGGTCCAGGTGTTTCCGGAGGTTTTGCCCTGCCCGAAGTTGATGGCGAAGTTATGCTCGCCTTTGGACGCCTTCCCTTCGTGATGGACGATTTGTCGCTACGAGAGGGTTTCTTCTTGACGCCGGTTTTCTGTCCGCGGTTTCGCGATAGAAGCTTCATCTCTTCTTCCATGATGATGAAGTCGTTGCCTTGTGGAGAGTATCCTGATTGTCCGCGCTTTTCCAGTAGTATCCACTTTCGAACTTCCTTGACCTTTTCTCGTATGCCGACAGACATTGTCGCTGATGCCCGCTACCTGGCCATCACCAGTTTGAACCTTCGCGATGAAGTCGCTGGAGTGACTCGCCTTCCTTCTGAGCTAGACTCCATAGATCCACGCCGGACGCTTCTATCCATGAACATGGAGTACTGTTTGAGAAACGCCGAGGCCAGTTGCGGAAGCTTCCGATGGAGTTCCTTTGAGCCGGAGAACCACTCGACGCAGCAGCACCTTGAGGTGCTCGACGAAGAGAAGACAATGACCTGGCCCCGCTCGCGAGTTTGCACCTACCCATTGCGATCTGGAAGGACTGCAGGTGCGACTTAGATCCGTCGCACCGCCATAGATCGGGATTTTGATCTTCCCTGGTCTGAGATGGTTTCGATCCGAAAGTGGTGAACGGTTTTCCGCGGCTTCCTCGAAGTCTATCGATCTCGGGCGGAACTGGTCGCCGATGGATCTGGCGATTTTACCGCCACTTCAGCCACGGCTTTTGAGAGATTCACGGAGATCATGGATCTCGCTATTGCCGCCGGCGCTCTCAACCTGTCGACGCTGGTCGATAGATCCGAAGTTTGATCTTCCGCGAAGTTCTTCCTGCTCCATCCAGTAGAGTTCTTCTTCCTCTTCTGTCATGGGCCTATCGGCGATACCGCCTGCCGAGCGGACTGGCTTCGGTTCTCTCCGGGTGGATGTCGCTCTTCATCGGGGTCCGATCGGTCGCTGACATCTAGATCGATGCGCCGACGCCGCTTCCTTGTTTCCCGCAGCCGGAGTGGAAGGTTCTCGCGAGGTCGTTTGCTGTCCTTTCGAGCCTTCCTCGAGTGGGCTCTTTCGGGCATCTTTCTCTGCGCTTCGAGATCCGTCGAAGTCCCTGCCGGGCGCTGCCTTGGTGGATCCGCTGCAACTTGCTCCTCGCAGTTAAGGTATCGACCTGTTTTGCGAGCGAGGTTATCAGCTTGTCCTGTTGTTCCGCCGCCTGGGCGGAGGTAAACAGTTCCTTCATCGCTTGAGCCTCGTTTGCATCAGCAGTGACTGTGGACGCTGCCTCCAGCTGGAGTCTTCAGCGCTGGCATCGACGGTGTTCCGCCTAGCTGGCTGATCCTTGGTGGCGGGCTGACATGATCGAAGCGCAGCAGCTATGTAGATAGATAGATCCGTAACCCCCTCCTTCTAGCCAAACTGTGGGAACCAAATTCGCGACCGCCAAATTAAGTTGATTTGGAGGAAAGCCAAGTGAACCAAGCCTTCCTCGAAGGTCCCGGATATCTGCTGGGCGACACGCTACAATCAGTTCGACAAAGAAAATATGAAAACGAAATAAAATCGTAAGAAAAAGAATAGAGCAAAAGATTTTATTTCCGAATCCGCGCTGAGCGCGAACAACAGGTAAGAGCCTTGGCTACGAGAGCCGGCAAGTTCGCTAGTCTGATCGCCTAAGTCTATCCTAGTTGAGTCGCAGCTCGCTAGTGAAAACAGAAAAGAATGCTAAGTTGCTCTAAGTGCTCTGGACGTTTTTTGATCTGGTTTGCTTCTTGCTCAAAGCTCTCCTTATATACCTCCTATGACGCTATCTTCTCTTCGGGCTGAGTCGGCTTTTTCCATTTTCGCCCATCTTTGTGTTTATCGGAAACTTGACATTTATCTTCCTCGGAAACTTGATATTTATCTCTTATGGAAACTTGACATTTATCTCTTATGTGAGGATAAAGATAAACCGCCATAGTTATCCTTCCTTTCGAAAATCGTGACGTATGCTTTTGGCCGCTGTACCGCTTAGGCGCTTTTACGGTTTTTCGAAGGACAGTCTTTGAAGGTCTCGTGTTCAAGGAACCTCAATTCCTTGTTTAGTCGAGGAAGTGGCGTTCTAGAGTAACCGGATCATACCAAACTTTGCGTGATTGATCCAACAAGCTAAGATGGGATCGAACCGCACGATAGGAACGAGACCGGACGAGGGCCGGACCGACGCCAGGTCAATTCGCTGACGGAAAGGCCGCCGGGCGCTGTCGGTGCTGGCGCCAGGCCGGCCTGGCGGATTGGTGCCGCCGGCGCCAGGGTCGGGTGCCGCCGCGCCAAGCCGCCTTTGACGGGTGCCGCCGGGCGCCAGGTCGGTGCTGGCGCCAGGCCGCCCGCTGGTGCCGCCGGGCGCCAGGCCGGTGCCGCCGGGCGCCAGGTCGCCTGCTGGTGGTTAAAGCCGCTGCCAGGCCAGCCTGCCCCGCTGCCGCCGGGCGCCAGGTTGGTGCCGCCGGCCAGGCCAGCCCCGCTGCGGCTGGCGCCAGGTCGGAAGCGCCGGGCGCCAGGCAGTTCGCTGCCCCCGCTGTACGCCGGCGCCAGGCTGGTGCCGCCGGGCGCCAGGCCGGAAGGCCGCTGGGCGCCAGGCCAGCCTGGCCCTGCCGCGCCAGGCCGAGAAAGCCGCTGCTGCGCTATAGTTGTGCCCGCTGCTCAGCGTCGCCGCCAGCGGGTGCCGGGCGCTTTGTGGCCAGCCTGCTTTCCCCGCGTCCGGGCTTGTGTCAGTGCCGGCCAGGTTGGTGCCGCCGGGCGCCAGGTCAGTGCCGCCATGCTTGTTGTGCCCAAGGCCCCGCTGCGGCCGCCGACGCTTGTTGGTGCCGGGCGCCAGGCCAGCCCGCGATCCTGCGTGCCGCCGGGCGCCAGGCCGGTGCCGCTGGCGTTTAGCTCGCATTCCGCGGTGCTGCTGGTGCCAGGCCGCCTTGCCGCCCGTGTTTGTTCGATCTTTCCTCGCTTGCTTTGCGGAAATCTTTCGAAGTTTTGGGAGGGTCTCAGTCGAGATCTCGAGATAATTGTTTCCAACGAGATTCCCAGTATCGGATTTTGAGATGGACTTAGATCTTCAGATTTTCCGTCATTCGGGATGAGAGCAATATGGTTCGAAGTTTTAGATATGTTAAAAGATGAATCTTTAAACAATCGAAGGTTTTACGGAAGACTCATTGTAGATCTCGACAATCCGACATGGATTTCAAGGGACCAGGATGCTGTCATTGCCCGAGATCGTGAGACGATCGCATTGATGGGCGCCAGGACCTCGCCGGGCGCCAGATGGGAGTGGACGAGCCTTCGTGAGTTTTATCGAATTTAACGCACTCGCTTGGATTTGATCGTCGCTGGCTTTTCTTTTCGAGGACTTTCGGTGACGATTTCGCCATTGACCGATTTTGACCCCAACACTCAGTGGAGGATGCAGAAGCTGATAGCTAGCGATGACACACGTATGTAAGTCAACCGGATCAGGGAACCATATTTCAGAGGTCCGAAACCAAGGAAACAGAAACTTCACAGACGTAGAGGAAACTTCAACAGCAGCAACCCCCCAACAACAGCAGGAGTTATGGAAACTCATCTTACATGAAGCCACCAACAGGAGTTATGGAAACCCCGGCAACGCTCTTCAAATTTGATATCACTCAAATATCCTAAGGAGTGACTTTACTCTCTCAAATAAGAGGTTCAGCTTGTAGTACTTAGGATCGAATCCACAGAGACTCTAGGATTACACAATAGATTGTTTAGTCTTGAAATAAAGCTGACAAATAGGTTTAAAGCAATAAATAAAGGTAAGCAAGTAATTGCTTGATTGAATGGATTATGTTTTAAGCAAGAGGAAAGAAAGTTAGATTTAGGCTATTTCTAAGGCATAGCTAGCATGTGGTATCTAAGGTTTTAGTATTCATAGTTCTGAACTCAAACTTTAAGGTTAGATCAATGATTGATTATCTTCAACTAGATCTTAAATCACCAACTATCGCTCGATGAGAATAAGAAAGTGTCGATCGACTATTCTAATTGAATATCGATCGATACACCTTTAATGTATCGCTGGATAGCGGATTGCTCTATCGATCGATATCGCTTCTAGTGAGCTTTAAGATCGGATTTGAATTGGTTCTCCAATCTTACAAAGAGGCTACTCGTACTCAAGGTAAGTTGGAACATACCAGCTTTAGGTTTCAAGGATTTGCTAAGTTTTCACTTATCCAAATTAATCCTAAGATCTAAGATAAGGGTGATCAATCGATACTTAGCATTAAGAACAACTAGAATGAAGAACTATATTTTAAACACCCTAGCATTAAATCAATTGCAATGCATGCTTAGCCTTAATGAGAAGCCCAAATCTAACAAGAGAAACTACTCAAACATATTCATGGAAGACAAAATCATGATGGTTTGAATAATACTTTTAAAATAGAATAATAAGAAAACTAAAGAGTAGAAAATAAGGAGTTCAAGATCTTCTCAGATGCAGTTGGATCTATCTCTCCACTCCTAAGCTCTCTCCAAGGTAACAAGAAGCTCTCAAAATCAGGTCTAAAAGTTCTCTAGGTTAAGTCTGCCTATAAAATAATACAAAACCCTTTAATATAGCCTAACAAGCGCTGGACTCATTTGGTAGAAGTAAAACCCTAATGAGATGTCTAGCTCATTAAACTCGCCATTAATTTGAGGCCTTTCATGTCGACGATTTCATAATCTTCTATCGATCGATTAGCATAGTGTCTCACGGTCGACAAGGCCTGGTGAGCATCGGTCGATTTAGCTCCAATACAATCCTCCTCAAAGTATCCATTTTTGCTCCAAAATGATCATATTTCACCAAAGAGTACCTGAACCTGTAAAAGCTCATAAAAGACACCAAAAGTGTCCTTTTGTTTCCAAAAACATATAAAAATCATGGTTGAAAGTGGGTAAAATCCATGACTTATCAACTCCCCAAGACTTATCCTTTGCTTGTCCTCAAGAAAATCTAAGGACATAGATCTAGAAGAAGGTTCCAAATAGGAGACTTAAACAACCTCTAACTCAAAATCATCACCTCAACTTTGTTGCAAGCCACATCAAAATTCTATCAACTTCAGAAGCACATTATGCCATATCCTAGCTTAGCAACCAAGTTCATCTAGCCAACATCTTAGCAATCCCACCGACTAACCCTCTACTGATTTCATTTCTGTGCATAAAGATAAATGTATGGCTTCACCTTGGGAGTATCGATCACAGGATTCAAGGTTGCTTAGTCAAGTATCCGGATCTGTAAAAGTTAGTTCCTATCCTCTCTCTACTATTTCCTCTAGTCAGGTCTGCTTCATTTGCAAGACATTGACCAAGATTGGACAGGCTTCCATGAATCAAGCCTTAATGGTTGCAGCCACCAAGTCCTGTTCACTTCTTTTGACCTATATCATAGATTCATTCAAGCAAGTCTTGAAGGGGTAACCACCAAGCCCTGTTTGAACCCTTTACCTAGAATTCGTATGAATCAAGTCTTGAGGGGATAACCGCCAAGCCCTGTTCAATTCCTTCCTAGTTAATATCTAACTAATCCTAGAACAATAATTTAAGATAATTTTTTTTTGATGAGAAATTATATCTAATTTCGAAAATGAGAGAGAGAGGGTGATAAACTATCTACACAAGGCTTTACCATCCGGACTTGTTCAAGCATCCGATCCCATGTATACCAAGTCCCAAGACAAGCAGAGAATGTCGTTAGGTTGGAAATCAGTTTTGGTTCTTTCAAACAACCATGAAAAGTATTGTCATAGGACCGTGATCCACTTTAGCATCTATAGTACATTCTACAGTTGACAAATCTAAGAATGGTGCTAAAGAGTGGTTAGAAAATAAGTAGAAATCATTGTCTCGCTTTTGGTACATGATAAATTCTTCTTCTTTTTTTTCTTTGAAAAGAAAGAAAGCTTTAGAAGAGATTTGAAAAGGAAATGAAAAATGCTTTTAAGAAATAGAGACTTAAAATGTTAGTAATAACCCCCCAGACTTAAACGACACTGTCCCCGTTATTTAGTCTAAGTGCGTGAAAAGGAAAAAGAAAATTAGAAAGTTAATGACTAAGTAACCGCATCTATTTTAATTGTATCGACGATACCATGTCTAGTCTATCGATCGATAGCTGTTAGACAAAAGGTCACCAATTTGTCTGTTGGTATCTAACCCGTCGATATGTCATTTGTTAGTTCTGTTAGACAATCCAAACACAAGCAAATAGATAATAAGTCATAAAGATAGATAGTCTAGAGTAATAAATCCTAAAAAATCCAAATAAAATAGAAAGAAAAATAAAAGTGTCTCAGAATAAGGGATAGAAATATGAGGACTAGTCGGAGTCCTCTCGCTGCATCCTCGCCGCCTGATGACAAGTCACGACGGTACTGGTGAGATGGACCTGGGGCTGCTGGATCATGCTCTCACGCCCTCCTGCTCATGCACCTACAGCAGACACTCTTGACCAGATGGCCTGGAGAGGCTCTGCGACTTAACCTCTGAAAATCCCCGTGGTCGCGATCGGAATGTCGGGCATGATAGGAAGTCGTGCTGGTGCCTCTGGCGGGCCCTGCGTAGCTGGTGCTCTGCGCCTCCTGGAACTCTCTGTGGCACGCCCGAGATTGCGGAGGAATGCCTCATCTGGCTGGAAGCGGAGCCTGTCAATGTTCCCCTCCAAGTCCGTGATGTGGCGGGATGGCAGCTGCAGAAGACGGAGACGGTCTGCTCTCCTGAAACTCCAGAGCAGGCCGTCCTTCAGCCACTGGGCTGATGACAGATGCGCCATGTCCAGGTAGGCGCGGGAGGTGCGGGATGGCTCTCCAGTCAAGCGGATGCCGAGGTGCTGGAAGATCGGTGTAATCAGGCTCCCAATCGTCTCCTTCTTCCTGCCAGTACCCTTGAAGGGCTTCATCTTCAGCGACACCAGGTGTTGAGCGAAGAGGGATCCCAGGTTGGGCATGGGCATGTCGCGGTCCGGGTCAAGGTCCTGCAGGTCGACAAATCCGTCAAACGCAGTGAACAGCAGTGTGAACTCGTCAATCCTTGTTGGGCTCCATCTTGCACAGCAGAGTCCTGGCAAGGGCCCTGATGAAGTAACGCAAGGTGGGATGACGGATGTCGGTCTGAGTGACAGACGTGCTCCAGTGGCCTGTGCCAATGATCCTCCAGAAGTCACCGATCATCGGGAACTCAGGGACACTCATAGCGGAGTTCGAAGGATCGAACCCGTAGATCTCACAGATCTCAGCAACTGTGATCTGGTATCTGACACCTCGGCAAAGAGAGAACTCATCGCCAGCGACGCCGCCAGTGGTGGTGGTGTAGGTGAGGTCGGCTGTGGCGAGGAATTGTCGGACCAGAGACGGGTAGAGGTCGTAAGGGCGTGTAGCCATGGTGCCCAACCCAAGCTGACCGATCATGTCCCTCAAATCATGCCAGAGACCAAGCTGCCGGACGGTAGCCTCGCTGATGAAACGGGTGGGAGCAATGTCAACGCGCAGCCATGCGTTGAAGAACAGGCTGTCGAAGTCGTCCCAGGTCTCCGTGGCGCCGGCGGTGGGTGCAAGCGTGGAACGGACCACTGTAATCGGTCGGGTAAGACTCCACCTGTATGGCCTTGGAAGGGTTCCAGGCCAAGGAGAGCTTCGTCGGACTGTCGGGTGGTGAGTGTGATGATGATGATGGCGCCGAGGAGGATGGTGGTGTGGGTGGTGCCCTGGAGGTGCTCGGGTTATCGAGCCTCCTCTTAGTCCTCCTCTCGTCGGGCTATCTCCGTGAACTCATCTGCAAACAAACAAATAATCATCTATTAGCACATGTAATCGATGGTTCCGATATCGATCGATTCTCTAGAAGCAAAATCGATCGATTTGTGTGTCCCCGTGACGATCGATTGTCGATCGACATCAATTCTTTCGCCGATATCGATCGATTCGACAACAACCGTCGATCGACACGACATCGCGGACCTGCAAATCAAAATTCATCCCAAATCGCGATTTCACGAATCAACAAATGCAAATCGAACAGTGAAGGGACCTATTCCATCATACTAGCAACCTAAATTGACCAAATCCACGCCCAATCGAACGATTTTTGTTCATGTCAAAACCTAGTCAAATAAAATCCGAAAAATAGAAAATTTTGGGATCATACCTTGAAGAATCGGTGAGAAGATGAACAAATGAGTTAGAGAAGTGAAATACAAAGAGATTGAGGCGAGAAACGGCGAAAATCGGTACGGTTTCTAGAGAGAAAAATCGGTTTTTTGTTTTCGGGGGAAGAATGCGAAATGAGAGGAGAGAAGAAGCGGATATCGGGGTTAATGACCCACGGCCTCGAAATACCCTAATCGATCGATATGACTTTGTGCGTGTCAATCGATTTTAAAGCAGGTCCTTATCTATTCTATTTTTTTTTTTTAGAAAAAGAAAATAAAAATAAAAATAAAATTAAAAATTTGAAAAATAAATAATAAAAATGAGACTGAAATGCAAAAGTGGGTTGCCTCCCACTGAGCGCTTTATTTTTAGTCATTAGCTTGACTGAAAAAAAATCTCTTTAATCTGATTCGGGGATGCCCAACCGTAAAGGTTTGACATTCGGCGGTTTGGCCCAGTAATGCTTCACTCGTTGCCCATTCACCGTAAATTCTTCTCCTTTATCATTCATAAGGGTGACGGCCGCTTGGTCTAGTTACCGTAACTGTGCAAGGTCCTGACCAGCGAGAACGGAGTTTTCCGGGAAACAAGGTTAGCCGAGAGTTATATAATAGAACTTGATCGTTGGCGGCAAAGTGCCGGGAGACGATCGTCTTGTCATGGTAAGCTTTCGTGCGCTCTTTATACAACTTTGAAATCTCATAAGCTAGATGTCTGATTTCATCTAGTTCGTTTAGTTGTATGAGTCTCCTTCGCAGCAGTCTTAATGTCAAATTTAGCAATTTTGTTGCCCATGCTGATTTATGCTCTAATTCAACGGGTAAGTGACAAGCTTTTCCGTAAAGAAGAAAAGGAGTTATTCCTAGTGGGGTTTTAAATGCAGTTCTGTATGCCCAAAGTGCGTTGTCCAGCGTCCGGACTAATCTCTTCCGTGATCCCAACGGTTTTCCGAATAACTTTGATTTGTCTGTTTGAAACTTCTACCTGCCCACTCATTTGTGGATGGTAGGGTGTGGCAACTCTGTGGTGAACTCCATTTTCCTGAGTAGATTTTCAAAACCTTGTTGATAAAATGGGTACCCCATCGCTTATCACTACTCTAGGAACTCCAAATCTAGGAAAGATAATGCTTTGAAGAGTTTGACAACGACAGAAGCATCATTTGTAGGAGTGGCTATAGCTTCAACCCATTTTGAAACATAGTCAACAGCAACTAAAATGTATCTGTTCCCGCACGAGGAAGGAAAGGACCCATAAAATCTATCCCCAACAATCAAAGACTTCGATCTCGAGAATGAACTTCTGTTCCATTTCATGTCTTTTACTGATTTTTCCTATTCGTTGACACCTATCACATTTTATGATATAGGCGTGAACATCGCGAACATAGTAGGCCACCAAAATCCGCCTGAAGGATTTTAGATACCCGAGTGAAAGTTGCGAAATGTCCGAATAAGATGATCCATGGCAGTGGAATATGATGTCCGCACTTCAGCGGCTGCAACACAGCTTCTGTAAATTCACGGCACATTTCTTGTAGAGATATGGTTCATCCCAGTGGTATCGCCTGACTTCTGAAGAACATCTTTCTGTCATAATTTTTAAGTCCTTCTGGTTCGACGTTAGCAGCTAAATAGTTTACTATGTCGGCATACCAGGGCCTGTCTCTGAACTTCTTTTCAACAATGTGCACTTCCTGATCGGAGTTTTGGAACCCATCAGGAGTGTGCGGATCAGTTTTGATAGTATCGGCTACGGTGACAGTTACATTAAGGGACATCTTGAATGAGACTTTACCCAGGTCAAGGCCATTTTCACAATTGGTCAGTGTGTCTGTCTTGTTGTCTATCGGTTGATCTGTTGAGTCATCGATCGACATTGGTCCGATTATATCGATCATCACATCACTTTGTTCATCGAACGATATAGATTCAGATGCAAGATTTATCTGACCAACGAATGTAGATTCGGCCAGGTATACTGCCTGGCAAAAAATCATTAATAGGAGTATTGTCAGTGACTTTATCCAGGAAAGGTGATCAGCTACGCTGTTATCTACTCCTATTTTGTCCTTTATTTCCATATCAAATTCTTGGAGCAGAAGTATCCATCGGATAAATCGTGGTTTGGCATCTTTCTTTGCATAAGGTATTTTATTGCTGCGTGATCGGTGTGCACAATGACTTTGAGCCAACAAGGTAGTTTCGAATTTCTAAAGCCGCATACCGACAGCAAGTAATTCCTTTCCGTTGTGCCGTAATTTCTCTGAGCATCGTCCAGAGTTCGGCTCGCGTAGTAAATAACATGAAGTTTTTTATCTTTACGCTGCCCTAACACTGCTCCTACTGCGAAATCACTTGCATCGCACATAATTTCGAAAGGAAGACTCCAATCGGGTGCTTGTACGACAGGTGCAGTTATCAAATACTTTTGATTTTATCAAAGGCCTGCTGACATTCTGAAGTAAATTCAATTTAACATCCTTGCAGAGGAGTGTCGTCAGAGGTCTGGCAATTTTGCTGAAATCTTCTATAAACCTTCGGTAGAATCCAGCATGCCCAAGGAAACTCCATATGTCCTTTACGTTATTTGTTGGAGGTAAACCAGTCATTACTTCTATCTTTGCTCGATCTACTTAAACTCCAGCAGAAGATACTTTGTGTCCAAGAACAATCCCATCATTAACCATAAAATGGCATTTTTCCCAATTGAGAACAAGGTTCTTTTCCTCGCATCTGGCTAGAACTTTACAGAGGTTGTCGAGACAACTTTTGAAATCAGATCCATAGACTGAAAAATCGTCCATAAAAACTTCCATAAAATCTTCTATCATATCAGTGAAGATAGACATCATACAGCGCTGGAAAGTGGCAGGGGCGTTACACAGGCCAAATGGCATCCGACGGTAAGCGAATGTTCCGTAAGGGCATGTGAAGGTTGTCTTTTCTTGGTCATCCGGATGAATTGGAATTTGGAAAATCCGAATATCCGTCGAGAAAAATAGTACTGATTATTAGCTAGTCTTTCCAACATTTGATCGATGAAAGGTAAAGAACAATGGTCTTTCATGGAGTTTAGTTTCCTGTAATCGATGCACATACGGTGTCCAGTTACAATTCTTTTTGGAATAAGTTCGTCTTTGTCGTTCCTGACCACAGTGATGCCTCCTTTCTTAGGCACCACGTGAACTGGGCTCACCCAATTACTATCTGAGATTGATAGATTACACCGCATCGAGAAGTTTGATAATCTCCTTTTAACAACTTCTTTCAGGTTGGGGTTGAGCCTCTGATGTTCTATTGATGATTTTGATTCATCTTCAAGATGAACTGATGAATACACAGGTCGGGGGAAATTCCTGGAATATCTTCAAGAGAGTATCCGATTGCTTTCCTGTGTTTTCGCAGTTTATTCAGCAATAAAGCGAGCTCACTGTTCGTAAGATTTGCATTTACGATAACTGGATAAGTGTTTTCAAAAGGTAGGCATATTCGAGTCCAGCAGGATGTGGTTTCAATTCCACCTTTGGTGCATTTTCCTTGCTTAGATCGCTCTCGAGAATGGTTGTCGATCGACAGCGCTTAAAATATAGATCGATATTCATCTCGAGTCATCTTCACCATTGCTGGCATCGCCATTTCGCGCCCATTAAATGTGCATAATCCTCCGTATGGTTATCTATGCTGAAAACTTCTCCCTGCGCAACCACGAGCACGTCCTCGATCTGGTTTTCAAGGAATGAATCTTCAAAAGATTTTTGTGTAAGCTCGTCAATATCATCGACATAGGAAGATGATCTATCTATCAAGGGCCATTACCTTTTCCATGTCAAATCGCATTGGAATGTTTCCAATGTTCAGGCAGATGCGTCCTTCCTTGACTCAGACCTTGTAGCTGTTTGCTATTGTGGAGATGAATACGACTCACAAGGCGAATACGAGACAGAGACCGAAGAATCGATCGATAGAAACACTGTCTCATCAATCATCTCTGGTGAACCGACATCGATCGACAGCCACACATGGTCATTGATCGATTCACTATTCAATCAGATCGAGGAGGAGTTTCCAGAAGGTGATTTCGAAGTAAACACGTGGGAGAACGACTACTACATCCCACCATATGCTGCAAATACTACTCATCTCGAGGAGTATACTGATGAATACGAGGAGGAGAGAGCTATAGAATGTCAAAACCTTCGAGAAGATGAAGATCGACTTCTCCACCACAACCTCAGAATCACGACATCGATCGACAGGGCCTTCTCCCCATCGATCGATACTACTTGCCTCGCATCATTCGACAACACAGTCAACAACAAGCGAGACGGAGACTACTCAATCGAGCTGGGCGACTACCACCAGTACGAGCTTCGCAGTCGAGACCGCCGCACCAACATACATCACCCAACCCGAAGAAGTCTCATCGATCGACACGGCACGAGTACAATCGACCGATAGGCCTGAACAACCATCGACCGATTCAGAACCAGTGCAATCGACCGATTCATACAACCAACCATCCGAGGTAACACATTCAAATATACTTAATTTTGGAAATCTAATACCGGATGAATTTGGTATTTTCAGGGATTCACAAGGTTTTGCACGCTCAATGGATGGACGAACACTGCACATATCCAAAGAAGACATTGTAGACGTCCTACAGTTAGCCAATAGATCCCACAACCTATTCCAGCAACAACGCCACGGACCAGACCACCATTATCAGCACCAGGA
Organism: Brassica nigra; assembly: GCA_016432835.1. Lineage (NCBI taxonomy): Eukaryota > Viridiplantae > Streptophyta > Magnoliopsida > Brassicales > Brassicaceae > Brassica > Brassica nigra. The sequence goes on from CM028243.1 coordinate 57,168,772, forward strand.
GGCAGACACAACAACCGAGCCAAAGGAGGCTGAGGATAACCATCTAAACAGGAAGGATCCACATCTTCAACAAAAATCGATCGATACAGATTGTGTCGCATCAATCGATAAGTGTCCCGAATTCGGAAAGAGAGCCTTTCGATATGGAGTTCGAAAATTCTTTTGGGATCAGAGAGATGAGTATGGGGTCTACAGAGACGAGAATGGTTTTGCTAGAGGAATAGATGGTGATGTCATCAGTATTTCTAAAGACGACATCAAGAAACTGCTCCAAAGAACTTCAATGGACGAGCGCTCCTACATCTGTCTACCAGAGCACGCTAGTTCATTTACAAGAAGAGAATTGGTGCAAGAAACCTACACCAAGGACGAGATCAACGAGATGTTCACCGGTTTCCTTGGAGAACGCAAATGGGAAAAGCTCTCCATAGAAAAGAGTTTGGAAGAGGCCACAGACAAGCTTCGCAGTAAGATGAACTGGATGTTCAGTGCAGACCAAGGATTACTCAAGAGGGTTCAACGTCTTGAGCTGGAACTTGAAGATCTTCGCAACGCACAGAACCATAGCCAGAAAAGATCAATATCGATCGACGGAGTAACATCCACATCGATCGATACGGAACCTACACCATCGACCACTTACTCAAAACGTGAGGTTGATGAGTCTCTTGGAGATATCTGGAAAGAATTGAAGAAAGAAGAAGCTCGTCTCAGCATCAAACAAACCACAACCCGTGAGGGGATCTTGCACAACCTAGCAAATCTTAGAATCTGCACAGAAGAGCTGAAGAGATCTATCCGCCTTATCAATGAATCACACGCAGATATGAACCCCGCTGCACCTTGCAATCCTTTTGGAAGATTGACCCGTCTGAAAGCAGTTGATAGGAAAATTGCTGATATACACTTCTTAGTAGACAAAGAAGTGGAGGAACTCGCACTACGCATAGATACTACGCAGCAGGAGGCTGAGAAGTTCCAACGTCAACTTGATTATCAGGCTGCATCGATTGCATCGATCGACGAGCTCAACCTCACATCGATCGATAGGCGATTAACTGAAATCGACGGCCAGATGAAGCTCTTTGCAGAGAAGCTTCAGAGGAATCTGCAGAAGCAAACATCGACCGATAAGCAAGCAGTTGCATCGATCGATACACGGACTTCAGAGATCTGTACCAGAGCCGATTTGGATAAATTAGCTGATGATATATACACAGCAATAACAAGCGTGGATGATTCACAAGATAGACGTCTAGACCAAACGTATTTCCCTCTTGTTAACGAGGTTGGAAGCATGGAATCTAGCATAGAAGGGATGCAGAAAGAAATCAAAGTCATTCAGAGACAGCTTGCAAGCAGATCTGCGCCCTTAGAATAGATCGATCGAGTAACCAGCGCATCGATCGATGGACGTAAACAGCCATCGACCAATATTTCAACCGAGGAATCGATCAATACCAGCTCCATCCAAGACAAGATGATCCAACGCCTTGATTCAATGCAAGCAGAGCTTAGTGACCTTTCAGAACATGCCTACAGGAAGATAGGATGGCACGCGGTCAGCGTTGAAAGTCATGAAGAGAGGATTCAAAGGATCACTGATGAGTTGATTGAGTTAAAGGAGAAACGAACCAGAGAATATGAAGCCACAAGAAGCCTATTTGACGCATGGTTCAGAGAGAAGAAAAATACAGAGGATACTTGTTTCTCAACAAGTACCTGGACTTCATCTCAGTGGCTCATCTCATCCAAAGTCAAGCTAGATGACTATAATCAAAGCGCTGAGTGGGAGGCAACCCACTGTTAGGTAGTTTTTCATTTTATTTTTATTTTTAGGAATTTATTTTTCGTATTTGTTTTTCTTTGCAGTTACAATTAGACGATTGCCACTGAAATCGACCGACATGACACTGTCGATATCGATCGACATAAACCAAAAAGAAGCGATCGACGAAGATGACTCAACATCGATCGATACGCAACACGGTCGGGTATATCGTTCTAAACTTTTTGATATCAGTGTACTTTATTATTACCTATGCCTTCAATGGACTGGTTATACACTGGGGACAGTGTATGATTTAAGTCTGGGGGGGATGTTACTGATGATGTTTACCTTTGATTTCATAAAAATAAAATGTTTTCAAAATGGTTTTTATTGAGTCAAGAAAAGGATAATGATAATTTAATTTTCACTTTTTATCTAACCAATCTTTTAGGCACCATTCTTAGATTTGTTGATACAGAATGTACTATAGATGCTAAAGTTGATCACCTATCAGCTATGACAACACTTTCATTGATTGTCTGAGGAACCAAAGCTGATTTCCAACCTAACCTGACAATTCTTTGCTTGTCTTGGGGCTTGGTATACATGGGATCGGATGCTTCAAACAAGTCTGGAAGGTAAAAGCCTTGTGTAGATAATTTTATCACCCTCTCTCTCTCATTTTCGAAATTAGATTTAATTTTTTACTTCTAATAAAAAAAAAGTCGAAAATTAGCTTAAATTTATGTTCTAGGAATAGTTAGATGTTAACTAGGAAGGAATTCGAACAGGACTTGGCGGTTACCCCCCTCAAGACTTGCTTCGCAATGAATCCTAGGATATAGGTCAAAAAGAAGTGAACATGACTTGGTGGCTGCAACCATTAAGTCTTGATTCATGGAAGCCTGTCCAATCTTGGTCAACGTCTTGCAAATAAAAGCAGACCTGACTAGGAGATAAATAGTAGAGATAGAGGATCGGAACTAATTTTTACCTGCAGGTCCAGATACTTGTTTGAGCAACCTTGCATCCTATGATCGATACTACCAAGGTAAAGCCTGCACTTTTATTTTTATGTACAGAAATGAAATCAGTAGAGGGGTTAGTCAGACATGATTGCTAAGTTGTTGGCTAGATGATCAAGGTATCTTAACTAGGATATTGCATAATGTGCTTCTGTTATTGACAGACTCTTAGATGTGGTTTGCAACAAAGTAGAGTTATGATTCTAAGTTTGAATTTGATTTAGTCCTTGTTTTTCAAAACCTCTTTCATAAAGACTGCCTGTGTGTGTGCTTGAGGACAAGGAAAAGGTTAAGTCTGGGGGAGTTGATATACCATGGATTTTACCCGTTTTTACCTCTGGTATATGAGTGTTTGTACTACTATTATCTATGTTTTGGAGTCTATTAGGTATGTTTTCAGGTTGAGAAGTATTTTGAGAAAAGTGATGTTTTAGGTGCCTTTTTGGAGCTTAAAGAAGAGTTCACCCGAGATCAAGACCAGAGGTCGACATCAGAGTTACACATCGATCGATGCACACTCTCTGCAATCGATCGACACAGATTAGCCGAAGGACGATACATCGAGACCATAATCGATCGATGTACACCTTGTACTATCGATCGATACTGAGGTGGCTGAAAGACAAGTTGGACCTGGCTGAACTTGAAGCCCAAGATATCACATTTTACAAGAATGCCCCTGACAAGTTTTTTAACCTAATGAACTCATATATTTATATGCTAAGTGTTTTGGCATTAAAAACAATCTTTCTTTTCATTCAAGTCTCTTTGATATACAATCTTTTACAGTAATAGAAGTTTTAAGAGTTTCTTCTACTTCTACTCATTTTCTTTCAGTTCTTTATTTACAAAGGTTATAGGATTCTAGATCTAGAGGAAAGATCCAAAGAGATTTGTGATTGGAACTTAAGTGTTCATTCCTCTAATATATCTATGAACTCCTATTATTACCTTGTTGTTATGAACTACTTAGCCATGTCTGAGTAGATTCACTTGTTAGATTTAGGGTTTAAATAGGATATGAGGGATTAGCCCCAACCTATAATTTCTATAGTTGTGATATTTATTGTTAGGATTGTTCATTAATGCTTTTCTAGCTTAGCTACCTAGAACATGAACTTGGATTGCATTGATTTATTACATGCAATACCTGATAACATCCTAAACATGCTATGACCCTCTTGAGATATGCGAAAGCTGATCTAAGATCATGGTGAGCATTGCATCAACTCAGCGATAAAGCTTGCATAGAGCCGTATCGATCGATACTCCTATAGAGTAATCGATCGACGTAGCTAGAGGTGTATCGGTCGATATTCCTATCAAACTATCGAGAGATACCAGTGGCAGAAGTAGCCGACCGCAACACCATTTAGCATCTAAGTAATAGATGGTCTAAATAATGCGAGAGCTGATGGATTCATTTAATAAGTGTTGAGCTCTGACATATCATGCAAACAACTTGTTAGCCTTTATAGTATTTATAATCCTGAATTCCTGAATACTTACCCTGAATCTAACTACTTTTCTTTATTGTTTTCAAAACCAAATTCTTTCAACTGAGTAATCTCATCCTTACTCAGCAAACCTGCACTTTACTTTAAACTATTTTCAACCTAGCATAGTCATTAAGATTGCATCTTATTTGTACACTAGCTCTCTGTGGATTCGATCCCTAAGTACTACAACTGAACCTCTTATTTGAGAGAGTAAAGTCACTCCTTAGGGTAATTTGAGTGGTATCAGAAGTCTACACGGCAATTACAAGTGTGGATGATTCGCAAGACAGACGTCTAGATTAGACGTATTTCCCGCTAAACAACAAAGTTGGCAGAATGGAATCTAGCATAGAAGGGATGCATAAAGGAATCAAAGCCATTCAGAGGCAGCTTGCGAGCAGACCTGCACCCTTAGCATTGATCGACAGAAGAACCAGCGCATCGATTGACAGACCTCAACAGCCTTCGACCGATAATTCAACAAAGGAATCGATCAATACTTGCTCTATCCACGACAAAATGATCCAACGGCTTGATTCAATACAAGCGGAACTCAATGATCTTTCAGAACATGCCTATGAGAAATTAGGATGGCACGAGCTCAGCATTGAAGGTCATGCAGAAAGGATTCAAAGGATCAATGATGAGTTAATTGAGATAAAGAAGAAACGAACCAGAGAATATGAAGCCACAAGAAGCTTATTTGACTCATGGTTCGGTGAGAAGAAGGATACAGAGGATACTTGTTTCCAACAAGTACCTCGACTTCATCTCAGTAGCTCATTCCATCCATAGTCAAGCTAGATGACTATAATCAAAGCGCTGAGTGGGAGGCAACCCACTGTTAGGTAATTTTTCATTTAGTTTTTATCTTTAGGATTTTATTTTTCGTATTTGTTTTCTTTGTAGTTACGACTAAACGATTACCACTGAAATCGACCGACATGACACTGTCGATATCGATCGACAAACACCAAACAGTAGCGATCGACGAAGGCGACTCAACATCGATCGATACGGATCACGGTCAGGTATTTCGCTCTACTTTTTCGATATCAGTATATTTTATTTTTGCATACGCCTTCACCGGACTGGTTATACACTGACGACAGTGTATGATTTAAGTCTGGGGGGATGATTACTGATGATGTTTACCTTTTGACTTCATCTAAAAATGTTTTCAAAATGGTTTTTATTGAGTCAAGAAAGGGATAATGACACTACAAAAAAAATCTACATTGATAGCAGATTGTTATAGCACGTTTTACTGAACTGCTATCGTAAATGATTTAAAATCTTTCTGAATTATATAATAGCGTTAGATAAATGCTATAATAGAGTGAAACCTAAAATAACACTTAATTAATGCTATTTTGAAAATTAAGTGAGCGGGAAGATAAAATTGGCGATTCCGCCCATGCTTAGCGGGAAATTAGGTTTAAGCGCCAAAACATTATTTAAGTGTCTTCGATAAGACTACCAAAAACATATAATAGCATTTTTCTAATGCTAAGAAAAACTATTTGATCCCCTAAATCCTATACTCTAAACTCTAAAACAACCCTTAAAATTCTAATATTTTTATATTATAACTTCAAATCTTAAAATTAAATTCAAAATTTAATCTTCTTAATCTTAAACTATAACTTTCTAAACATAAATCTTAAATCAATTCCAAAATCATACGCAGAAGTGCCTAAGTTGAAACCCTAAACCTATCTTTAAACTATAATCTCTAAACATAAACTTTAAAACTCTAATAATTTCATAATATAATCCCAATTTTAAATTTAAAATCAAAATTTAATATTCTCAATCTCTATCTATAACTTCCAAAAAAAAATTAATCTTAAATTTTATATCTAAACACAATTTGTAATCTCAAAAATTCTTTAGTTTTATAACCTTAACTTTATAACTAAACCCTAAACTCCGAACTCTATTCCTCAAACCTCAAATATACGTCAAACTCTATGTATTGTATCATAAACTATAAATCTACACACATAAATTACAAATCTAATTTTCAAATTTTATTCTCAGATTTTACTCTAAATTAAACATAAACTCTATATATTCTTTAAAAGTGATATAATAAAAATTTATTTTAAATCTAAATCTTAAACTTAAATTTTACATCTGTTTTCCAAATTTCAATTTCGAAATTTTAAAATTTTAACTCTAAACTCTATTTCATAAACTCTCAACTCTATTTTTAATACTTAAATACCAATCACAAAGTTTAACTTTTAAAATTTAAATATAAATTTGTAAATTGTAAAATCTAAATCTTTGGATTTTCCTAAAATAGTTTTTTATTTTCGAAAATTTATCATAAATATTTATATATTAAACACACATAAAATGAATAGAAAAACAATGGATACAAAGAAACAATTACAAAATATCTGATTGGTTAATATAATGTGGCCAATCAAGTTTTAGAAAGAAAAAAATGTGGCCAATGACGTTCAAGGGAGCAGATCACTCGTTGTGTAACCACAGCCATTGATGAAAGTTAATCCAACGGACACAGATGCACCAAGATTAAAAACCATTTATTTTCTTGTATCTCCTTCTTCCTCTCTTTCCTCTCTACCGTGATTTTCTTTTCTCTTCCCTGTTACAGACAATGGACTCTCAATCAATCTCTCTTTCTCTTAATACCTTTGCCTTCTTATTTTATTTCTCATTATGCAATTAGATCTAATTTCTCTGCTCTCTGTTTTTTTTTCCAGATCGAATTGATTCTCCCTGCCATGAAGTTCACCTCGAAGATGCATCTGTGGGAGACTGGTATCATGAGAATCGCTCGTCATCCTCAGGTATTTTGACTCGACTCGCCTCTGTTGGATTCTCCTTGCTTCATCTTGATTCTCCTTAATTTGTTCAGTTTTTTCCTTCTTTGATTTCAATGAAAGCGGAGATGGTGAAGCCTCGGAAGCTGCGACGGAGGAGGCACACAGAAGCTGTAGTGGAGGAGAGCCTGAGGCCGGAAGCAGAGATGATTACGTCTCCGGTCAAGGCTGGAGGAGGCCGCGCATGACTGTGAGGAGGCGGCTCTGGAGTGTTCTTTTTTTAGGTTAAGTGTTTTTTTTAGAGTTTTTTTCGGTTTAGTGTAAACCGAATTGGATAAATTTCTGTGGTTTACTTTATTTTTTTTATTTTTTTCTGGTTTAGTTTTGTAAACCAATTTTAATTTATCAATAAATTTATTTTATTTTAATTATAAAACAATTTTTAGGTTTAATTTTTAATTATTTTAATTTAAATTTTTTTTCTTTTATTGTCGAAATATCTATCATAGCACAAAATAGGGACTATTGTTTAATTTAATAATAGCATTCAAATATTGCTATCGTATCTTCACTTTTCGTAGCGTTTACGAAAATGCTATCGTAGAAGGGGTATCTATGATGGCTGCCGCATACATAGCATTTATGAATTCGCTATGAAACACCTAAGATAACATATTTCCCGCGCTAAGAATGGACATATTTCTTGTAGTTTATATTTTAAATTTTCACTTTTTATCTAACCAATCTTTTAGGCACCATTCTTAGATTTGTTGATGCAGAATGTACTATAGATGCTAAAGTTGATCACCTATCAGCTATGACAACGCTTTCATTGATTGTCTGGAGGAACCAAAGCTGATTTCCAACCTAACCTGACATTCTCTACTTGTCTTGGGGCTTGGTATACATGGGATCGGATGCTTCAAACAAGTCTGGAAGGTAAAGCCTTGTGTAGATAGTTTTATCACCCTCTCTCTCTTATTTTCGAATTTAGATTTAATTTTTTTCAGTTCTTAAAATAAAATAATAAAAAAAAAATCGAAAATAAGCTTAAATATATGTTCTAGGACTAGTTAGTTATCACTGAGGAAGGAATTCGAACAGGGCTTGGCGGTTACCCCCCTCAAGACTTGATTCATAAGAATTATATAGGTAAAGGATTCGAACAGGACTTGGTGGTTACCCCCTCCAAGACTTGCTTCGCAATGAATCCTACGATATAGGTCAAAAAGAAGTGAACGGGACTTGGTGGCTACAACCATTAAGGCTTGATTCATGGAAGCCTGTCCAATCTTGGTCAATGTCTTGCAAATGAAAGCAGACTTGATTAGGAGAGAAATAGTAGAGAGAGAGAGGATAGGAACTAATTTTTACCTACAGGTCCAGATACTTGTTTGAGCAACCTTGCATCCTGTGATCGATACTCCCAAGGTAAATGAAATCAGTAGAGGGGTTAGTCAGACAGGATTGCTAAGTTGTTGGCTAGATGATCAAGGTTGTTTAATTAGGATATTGCATAATGTACTTCTGTGATTGACAGATTCTTAGATGTAGTTTGCAACAAAGTAGAGGTTATGATTCTAAGTTTGAATTTGATTGAGTCTCTGCTTATTAAAACCTCTTTCATAAAGACTGCCTGTGTGTTTGCTTGAGGACAAGCAAAAAGTTAAGTCTGGGGGAGTTGATATACCATGGATTTTACCCGATTTTACCCATGGTATATAGTATTTTTATTACTATTATCTATGTTTTGGAGTCTATTAGGTGTGTTTTCAGGCTCAGGAGAATTTTGGAGAAAAGTGATGTTTTAGGTGCCTTTTTGGAGCTTAAAGAAGAGTTCACCCAAGATCAGACCAGAGGTCGACATCCAGAGTTACACATCGATTGATGCACACTCTGTGCTATCGATCGACACACATTTGCCAAAGGACGATACATCGGGATCATAATCGATCGATGTACACCCTGTACTATTGATCGATATCGAAGCGGCAGAAGACAAGTTGGACTTGGCCGAACTTGAAGCCCACGACATCGCATTTTTACAAGATTGCCCCTGACGAGTTTTTAACCTAATGAACTCATATTTATATGTGCCTTAGTGTTTTGGCACCGTACGACGATACATTAACAAGATTTTTACCTCCATCTTTTCTACTCATTTCTTTCACTGTTTTCATTACTTTGCAAGTTCTCAGTAAAGTTCTATTCAGTTCTTTACTTGTTCTTCTTAACAAAGGTTATAGGATTCTTGATCTAGAGGAGAGATCCAAAGAGATTTGTGATTGGAACTTAAGTGTTCACTCCTCTAATAGATCTATGAACTCCTATTATTACCTTGTTACTATGAATCACTTAGCCATGTCTAAGTAGATTTATTTGTTAGATTTAGGGTTTAAATAGGATATGAGGGATTAGCCCCAGTATATCTTCTATAGTTGTGATATTTATTGTTAGGATTGTTCACTAATGCTTTTTCTAGATTAGCTACCTAGAACATGAACTTGGATTGCATTATTCATTCAATACAATTCCTGACAACATCCTAAACATGCTATGACCCTCTTGAGACAAGCAAATGCTGATCAAAGATCATTGTGAGCACTGTATCAACTCGCGCATAAGTTCTGCTTAGAGCCGTATCAATCGATACTCCTATAGAGTAATCGATCGACGTAGCTAGAGGTGTATCGGTCGATATTCCTATCGAATAATCGATCGATACTGTCGGTGATATAGCTGACCGCAAACACCTTTAGCATCTAAGTAATAGATGGTCTAAATATTGCGAGAGCTGATGGATTCATTTAATAGTGTTGAGCTCTGACATATCATGCAAGCAACTTGTTAGCATTTATAGTACTTATAATCTTGAATTCCTGAATACCTACCCGGAATCTAACTACTTTTCTTTATTGTCTAAAACCAAAACCTTTCAACTGAGTAATCTTACCATTACTCAAAAACCTGCATTTTACTTTAAACCATTTTCAACCTAGCATAGTCACTAAGATTGCATCTTATTTGTACACTAGCTCTCTGTGGATTTGATCCCTAAGTACTACAACTGAACCTCTTATTTGAGAGAGTAAAGTCACTCCTTAGGGTAATTTGAGTGATATCAATTATCATGTTTATAAATGTTTATATAATTGATCGAATTTATAAGGTTTTGTAAACATTTTTCTATAACACTTCATCTTCATTTTGCTTTCTTGGTTGTATGTTTGTCCAATTCTCTTAATTTTCTTATTAGGTTTACACTAGCATATTCAGAAAGTATATATCATGTTGGTGATAGAGCATATTAGAATATTCCTTCCCACGTAGTTTCTTTCGTTTGTCGCCTTCCATCTACTCGCTTTCCTAGTGGCAGGAGGAAAACAAAAAGAGGATATCAAGTTCGTGGGAGTATGGAAAATATCGGTCCACATCCAAATATGAAAAATGTAGCAGATGTGGACAGAAAGGACACAACAAGAGTAGTTGTGTAGTGCCAATTTAATAACAACATTAGTATAAAAACTTGTGTGGATTTGATCATTTTATATGATGTTATAACAATTGGAATCGCATAGCTTTTGAACATTTTATTATTAAATTTATCATTTTATAATGCTTTACAAAATTTATAAGTGTATCTAAGAATTTATATTACCTAACATGCAAAATGTGTTGTTATATTAACCTACTAGCTTTATAAAAATTCAAATTAGTTGCAGAATTTATATGTTCTCAAATACTTAATATCTTATCTTACTAGTATGAATAAAAACCAAATATGTTTCCATATCAAAGGTTTAAGGTACAAACCGAAAGATGTTTCCTTATCATAGAGGATTAAGGTACAAACCAAAAGGTGTTTCTTATCGAAGACATAACCAAAAGATAACAGTTAAATCAATTCAAAAGGGAAACGCTGATCAGCCTTTATAAATTATCTTACATAGATTTATAAGTCTCTGTGAACTATTTATAGACCTTTATAAATCCTAATTCTTTGTTATGTGAACTCTTATATCTGATTTTTATAATCTGCATAGATAATATCTATAAGCTTTGCTAATTACTTTACATAAATCTTTATAAATCTTAAAGAGAAATTTCTTAGGATGACAATTTTTAGTTTTGTTTCACCAAGAGAGCCTCCAGTTAGAAAAATTACAGAAATAAGTTTTATTAAAAGGTAAATATACATTTATATCCTAGGGTTAACTAATCTAAACTTAGGGTTTTGGGTTGAAGGGTGGGGTTTTGGAGACATAGTTTAGTAATAGTAAAAAGCTTAAACCAATATGCCACATGGTATTTTTAACATTTACTTTATATTTAATATAAATTTATAAGTTTCTTATATATTATTTATAGGCCTTCATAAATTATTCTATACAGATTTATAAGTCATTTTGATTTAAAAAAAAAACTTTATCACTAATTTTATAAGACTTTATAAACTCTATAACTAAGTTTTATATGGGGTTATAAGTGCCTTTAATAAATTCTATTACATTATTTTGATATAAATCCTTATACATTATAATATGAATCTAGAATACATATCTCTCTCATACGTTATACATTTTTTATATCACTTTATAAACTGTTAAAATTCTTTACATAAGACATTTCTAAATCCTAAATCATTGTTTTAATTTTCATAATATTAATGCTGGAAAATAATTAGTAATGCTTAACACTAATATTTTATATAGCTTTATAAGTCTTTATAAATTATTTTACATAGATTTATAAGTCATTATGAATTATTGATAGATCTTTATAAATCCTGATTCTTTGTTATATGAACTTTTACATCTGATTTTTATAATTTGTTTATATAATATTTGCAAGACTTGGCTAATTACTTTTTTGGCTAATTACTTTACATAAATCTTTATAAATCTTAAAGAGAAATTTTTTAGGATGACAATTTTTTGTTTTTCACCAAGAGAGCCTCCAGTTAGGAAAATTACAAAAATAGTTTTCATTAAAACATAAATAAACATTTATATCCATAGGGTTAACTAATCTAGACTTAGGATTTATAGTTAAAGGGTGGTGTTATGGGGACAGAGTTTAGTAATAGTAAAAAGCTTAAACCAATATGCCACATGGTCTTTTTAACATTTACTTTCAAGGAAGAGTTTTGTAAAGAAGAATGATGGTGGATATGTGATATTTTTATGCGATTTTCTCGATGGCCTAGGGTTTCATGGTTTTCGATCGGTGGGATCCAGGGATTGATACGGAATCAAGGATTTGATTGGGATTACAAGGACAACAACAAAATGATGGGAAAGAGAGGATTTTGAATCAAAAAAGAGATTTGGAAAGAGGATCATTTCCAGATCTGGAGTGTATTGCGAAAGAGGAAGCGGAGGATCGCGAGGCATTATTCGGCTGATCATGTATTGATCTACTTGGGCTTGGGAAATCTGTCATCATCAAGAAAAAATACCAATATTATAAGGGTAAGTCCGATGACTACCTTATATCAAAATCGCGAAATTGCGATGGAGAGATAACAAAGGATTTGTTAGATCTCATAACCTCTGCACTTTGGAAAGTCATAGGGTGGTTCTCGCTCTGTTTATGCTTTCAATCTTTATACTCTAAGATATTTTCTAGAGATACGATACGAAAGATCAAATCTGATAATTATGAGGGAATTTCTTTGCTTGGGAAAAAGGTTAACTGGAATAGATATAAAAAGGAGGCAACATACGATCTCCATTCTATCACTTTCATCACTATTTCTCATAACCAGTTCACGAAAGCTTTATTCTTGTTCTCTCTTTCGAGTTTAATGGCGCAGAGTCAGCTCGTTGGCAAGAATGGTGACCTGAAAAATGGTGAAGGAGCTCGGAAAAGACTGAGGATCTCAGTACCTCACTTTGACAACACTTAGATCATCAAGAACTACTCTAAAACTCTCGTCGGTAGGTGTATGAACCCGGCGGAGAAAAACATGGCGACACTGGTGACAAACCTTCCAAAAATTTGGAATTTGGAAGATAGGGTTGTTGGGGCAGACTTGGGGCATGGGAAGTTCCAGTTTGACTTTGATACGGAAGAGGATATTGAGGAGGTCCTGAAGAATCAACCGTATCACTTTGACTACTGGATGCTCTCACTAGCTCGGTGGTAGCCAAAGAAATCACACAACTACCCTTCGGACATCACCTTCTGGATCGGAGTGATCGGCGTACCTTTGGTTACTGGAGGGGCCGTCGTTTGAGACTATTGGAGACGCTATCGGGAAGACAGTGGCGGTTGATTTGGATTTTGGTCGAATAAAGGTGGTGATTGATGGGTTCAAGGAATTGGTCTTTGATACTACGGTGGACTTTAACGGTGGTGAGTTCCATGATGACCAAGACGAGTGGGTTTCTCTAGAGTATGAGAAACTATTTGGCTATTGTGGAACGTGCTATAGCCTCTGTCATAGCACTGATAAGTGCCCATTGACGAGGAAGAGTCCAGTGGTTAAACAACCTCACAAGACTAACGATAGCAGAGGGCATGATGCGCGATCTCAGAGCTATAGAGGTGTGGTTATCAATGGAAACAAGGGCCATCAAGATCGGGAACGAGGAAGCAAAGACTACTATGGGAAAGGAAACGACAAGATGACTGAGGAACCAAGTTCTAGGTGGACAAAGGTGATGGACAGAGAGCATAAGAGATCCTACTCTAAACGAAGCCATTCAAGTGGGGATGGAGAGGGTTCGAGGCGTAGAGGTCCTATTAGAGAACAGCAGCAAGCGTCTTCTCAAGAGACCCGTGGTCGAGGTAACCGTGAGACGAAAGAAAGAAGCCCTCGACATGATGACAAAGCAAAGGAGCGAGAAGAGTGTGAGATTCAGAATAGGGAACCGAGAGTCATTCAGGAGGACAAGAAGACAAATCAGGAACCTCCTTCCCGTGCTTTCCAGGAAGCACTGCTCGAAACCCAAGCGGAACCAACAAAGGTAACGTCGCAAACAATAGATTTGGATTTGGGACTTGAGGTTACAAAGGAATTGAATAAGGTTAGAAATGCTGAGATATCGGTAGATGAGGATAGGATGGATTTAGATGCAGTGATTGAAGGTAAAGAGATGGCAGAGGAGGACTTTCAGGAACTTACTGAAGAGGAGTTAGAGGAAGAGGAGGAAGTTCTGACGGAGTTCCTCACTACAGAAGGGGAGGAGAAGCAGAGTACTCTCAAGGAAGGAAAAGAGAGAGCACCAGGAGACGCTGGGAAGAAACAAGGGATACGCAGAGGTGCTTTTGTGGCAGGAGGATCATCAAAGATGCAAATGGTTCAGACGATGCTGGCTAATCCCAAGAAGAATGCTGCTAAAACAATTACTCGCCATGGAGAAGGCCTCAAGCAAGGAGAGGAGAAGGGTCTATCACATTCCAATCTTGCGCTCCCAAAACCATAGTGTTTATGATAGGAGACAAAAAAGATGAGTGGAGCTACAGGAAGGTTGGGTCTCTGGTTTTTATGTTTTCTTATTTTCAATAAGTTTAATGAGTGTTTTTGATGGGTATTTCTCTGGGTATAATTTGGTTTTAAGACTTTTATGTTTAATTTGGGTATTTGGGAGTTCTCTATCTACTTTAAAGCAATTGAATAAAGAGGTGTTTTTGGATTGTCTGGATTGTTGGGATCATATTTGGACGTTATTGCTTAACAGTGGCAGGAACAAAGAAGATTATAAGTGGTTACATTCAGTCAAATGTTGGGTCTGTGGGCATATAAATGCTTGGTGGCTCCGGAAACGAGTGGCGAAATGGTTTCTAAAGGTTGAGGATAGGAATTCCCCTAAGATGTTTACTTTGGTCTCATCAAACCAAGTACATCAAAGCCTTCGAAAGCTGCCAAACGGTTCTACTTTATATGTGAGGAAAAGACTTGAAATTTTCTATGAGATTCTGAGGAGCATATTATGGACATCGTTTTTGGTAATAGGAAAACCAACATGTAAAATACAAATAATAAGGAGGCAACATAGCGGACCTCATAAGATATTATGGTGGTGCCTCCTGATTAAAAAGGTGTGTATATCAATTAAAGGGATGTATCGAAGGAATGCAAAGATTAATATGGTTAAAAAATATTTTTTGTCCTATATAAATGAAAGCATTGGTTACTGGATCGGGTTATGGGATTGTGAGAATTTTGCCACCATGCACTATGTGAGGGAACGAAACTGGAGTGCACAAGGTGGCATACGACGAGGGAGTAAGGATCTAGTGTACAAACTAGTTTCACAATGGCGAAGTATAGAGATGTATGGACAAAGCGGGCCTCACCATGCCCGAGTGTTTATGGCTCAATGGAGCAAGTTGATTCTTATTTTTAAATGAAGGTACTGAGTTGGAATTGTAGAGGCATGGGAAGTAAAATGACTATTAGTTATCAAAGGGAGATATGGTATCAACATAAGCCGGATTTTCTTTTTTTTTTTTTTATCGGAAACAAAGCAAGATTTTGATTTTGTTCAAGGATTTCAATCACATTTTGGATATGATAATCTGATGACGGTGGACCCTAATGTAACAAGAGGAGGATTAGCATTATATTACAATAATGAGCATCAAGTTAAAATTTTATATTCCAGTAACAGGATGATCGATGTGGAAGCAGAGGCGTTGGAGAAGAAAATATATATGACATTTGTATATGGGGACCCAGTTCAGAAATTAAGAGAAGAAGTTTGGGAACGGCTAACAAGATATGGCATATCGAAAGATGACCCATGGTTTATTATTGGCGATCTAAATGAGATCACTGGAAATCATGAAAAAGAAGGAGAACTGTTAAGAAGTGCAGAATCCTTTGTACCGTTTAATAATATGATCCTAAATAGTGGACTCCTGGAATTTCCGGCGCGGGGAAACAAGCTGTCTTGGCAAGGAAGAAGGAAAGGAAAAGGAAAGACGGTAATGGTTCGGTGCCGGCTAGACCGAGCTTTAGCAAACGAAGAATGGCATTCAATGTTTCCAAAATTGTATACAGAATACTTAAAATTGGTGGGCTTGGACCATAGACCGATAGTGGCATACTTAGAAGATAAGGTTACTAAACGAAAAGGACCGTTTAGGTTTGACAAATGATGGATTGGACAGGAGGGTTTCCTGGAATCCATTGCCAGAAGTTGGACAGATGAGTTGAGGAATACAGAAGACAACAGGGGAGATTTCATGTCCAAGATTACCAATTGCCGACACGAAATCTCGAGTTGGCGTAAAAATAATCCCCGTACGGAAAAGAAAAAATAGCAGAATTACAAAAAAAGCATTGGTGGAAGTACAAACAGATGATAATAGAACTCAAGAGGATATTCTGGATGTGTCTAGGAAACTACAGGAGGCTTATAGGGACGAAGAGGACTATTGGCAACAAAAAAAGCAGGAATATGTGGAACACGGCAGGAGATCTTAGTACCAAATTTTTTCATACCTTGACGAAGCAACGGCGAGCTCGTAACCGTATAGTGGGTTTATATGATACTAATGGAAATTGGGTGGTTGAGGACAAAGGAATAGAGAAGGTGGCAGTTGATTATTTTGATGAACTTTTTAAAACTACATCACCTTCGGAATTTGATGAATTTTTAGAAGAAATCAAACCAATCATATCTCAACAAATGAATCAGCGCTTAATTAAACTCGTCACAGAGGAAGAAGTGCGACAAGCACTGTTTATGATGCACCTGGAAAAGGTACCGGGGCCGGATGGCATGATGGCACTTTTCTTTCAACATTCTTGGCACATTATCAAACAGGATATTTTGGAATTGGTCAATAATTTCTTGACAACAGGGAAATTGGATTCGCGGTTAAACATTACCAATTTATGCGTGATTCCTAAGATGGAAAGACCGACTAGGATGACAAAGCTTAGGCCAATAAGTCTATTTAATGTAGGATACAAAATTATTTCAAATGTGTTATGTCAAAGGCTAAAGGCTTGCCTCCCCGCTCTTATTTCGAAAACAATCAGCTTTTGTGGCTGGGAGATTGATTTCTGACAATATCCTAATTTCACAGGAAATGTTTCACGGACTAAGGACAAACAAGTCCTGCCAGAATAAGCTTATGGCTATAAAAACGGACCTGAGTAAAGCTTACGACAGGGTGGAATGGACTTTTATTCGGGCTTTGCTTCAAAAAATGGGTTTTGATCCTCACTGGGTCCAATTGATGATGGAATGTATATCTTCGGTGTAATATAGAGTTTTATTAAATGGGCAACCAAGAGGACACATTACTCCAAATAGGGGATTACGGCAGGGTGACCCATTATCACCTTATTTGTTCATTATGTGCACTGGAGCACTAATAGCGAACACTAAAAAGGCTGAAAAGGAAAAACGGTTGACGGGTATAAATGTGGCAAGAGCTTGCCTTCAATATCTCATTTGCTTTTTGCTGATGATAGTATTTTTTCTGTAGAGAGCAGAAAGAGGAGTGCAAGGCTATTATGGTAATTCTAAAAGAATATGAAAAAGTTTCAGGACAACAGATAAATTTTCAGAAGTCCTCAATTCAGTTTGGGCATAAGATTGATGAGGCAACTCGCCAGGAACTCAGGGACATCTTAGGAATCAAAAACTTAGGAGGAATGGGAACATACTTGGGCATCCCAGAAAGCTTGGGAGGCTCTAAAGTCCAAGTATTTGGTTTTATACAGGAAAGGCTGAATAACAGAATAAATAGATGGACTTTTAAGTTTTTCACTAAAGGGGGAAAGGAAGTGATTATAAAATCAGTGGTAATTTCTCTTCCCAATCATGTTATGTCCTGTTACCGAACACCGAAAACGGTGACGAAAAAACTTACCAGCGCGGTAGCGCAATTTTGGGAGTCCTAGTGGTAATACAAAGGGATTACACTGGAAATCATGGGACAAGGTTTTTACACATAAAGATGATGGAGGGCTAGGGTTTAAAGATCATACGGATTTCAATACGGCTATGCTTGGAAAGCAACTCTGGAGATTAATAGAGAAACCAAATATTCTATTTTTCGTGTTTTTAAAGGTCGATATTTCAGGAATGCTTCACCCATGGAACCGATCAGATCGTACTTGTCATCCTATGGCTGGCGCAGTATAATCTCTGCTAGATCTCTGGTTAGCAAAGGACAAATCAAACGGGTGGGATCAGGATCTCCGATATCAGTATAAAATTATCCTTGGCTCCCAACCAACCGCCCAAGACCAGCAAACAAACAACAAAATATTCTTTTACCTGACCTTACGGTGGACTCTCTTATCAATGCCTCATCGCGAACATGGAATTTACAGGCATTACAGGAATTAATGGATCCCGAGGATGTGAAGATTGTTTAAAGTATTCCATTAAGCAGGATACAAACAGTTGATAGCGATGGCTTGCATTTTACAAAGAATGGAAAATATACGGTTAAATCAGGATATCAAGTGGAGCGAGCTTATCCAGACAGAGATAGAGGGGCCATCGAATTTGGACCAACGGTTACTGACCTTAAGGCTTTTTGCTGGAAAGTGCGTTGTCCACCAAAGATGAAGCATTTCCTATGGCAGCTGGAGTCAGGGTGTATAGCGGTAAAGAAAAACCTGAAAGCCAGAGGCCTTCAGGGAGACATCAGCTGTGACAGATGTGGAGCACCGGAGGAATCTATAAATCACGTTTTCTTTGAATCCCCACCGGCAGTTCAGGTATGGGCTTTATCGAGGATTCCATCGCACCCAGATTTATTTCCAGGCAATCTTTATTTGCAAATATGGATCATCTGTTCTGGATGGTCAAGCCGACAATGGATGATCACCATTTTGCGTGGATACTTTGGTACATATGGAAAGGAAGAAATAATAAAGTTTTTAGTAATTTGAATATGGATCCTAGGGATACTCTTAACTTGGCTGAGACAGAGTCTATACTTTGGGCAGAAGCTCAGCAATAGGTGGCTCAGAAACAGACACAGGTTATACAACCAGCTGACGCAGGTCTACCGATTAGACCGGGCCGATGGTGTTTCACGGATGGGTCATGGAAATCGAAGGATACCTTTTCTGGACAAGGATGGTATAGCACTTTAGAAGGCTTTGAAGGTTTAATGGGAGCTAGAAATACAAGGGCTAGTCAGTCCCCTTTATACACATAGGTAGAGGCTCTCATATGGGCAATGGACTGAATGCGGAATTTACGACAATATCATGTTACATTTGCAACGGATTGTTCTCAATTGGTAAAGATGGTTTCAGAACCAGAAGAATGGCTGGCTTTTGCAAGTTACTTGGAGGACATCAAGGTTCTTAAGAGAAGTTTTCATAGCTCAGAGATTATTCATATATCAAGGACGCATAACAACAAGGCGGACAGCTTAGCACACAGTGTAAGGCAACAATCGTCGTTTACTGCCCATATGGATACAGAGCATCCGGTTTGGTTTACAGAATCTACATGAGTCTGTAATGTTGTCGACAAAAAAAAAAACATCTACTTTCTGTCCTATATAAATTTATATGCTTTTATATATTATTGATAGACCTTTATAAATTATTTTATACAGACGTATGAACCATTTGGATTTGCTTATCAAGTTTCTCACTATTAGACATGGAATGATCTTCATATTTTCTTTGCTCCTTATCTTTCTCATACTCTTCATCTTTTTGATACTCTTCATCTTTCTTTTGCTGTTCAGCTTTCCCGTGGTCCAAATCTTCCGATGCTCTACATCATTGTCTTTTGTACTGTGTTGTTGACCTATGTCTTCTATTGCAACAAAAATATCCACAAATCCTTGTTTCCAATCGTTTTTCTTTATTTTGTATACTTGTTGAACTAGTTGTACAACACTGTCAAAGTCAGCATCATTACAATGTGTTGGGCTCACCAAATGTATGTATTCCTAAGGCAATCCAAACAATGTATTAACCACAACCTGTAACGAAAATAAAACATGTTTTATAATTCTCTGTAATCTCATAAACACAATTACTTTATAAAACGATGGTGTGGACTTTTAATCATGGTCTAAATATACCTTATCCAAGCATAATGTTCATGTATTTCAACAACAATCTTACAAAGAATATAAGATAATACAAGACAACACTTCTCGAGTTCACACATCTTAAAATTACTTGAAACCCAGATTTATAAAAGGTTATAGTTTTTCAAAAACTCAAGTTCACTATCGAAACTATTTCACTACAAGAAAACACAAGCTTAGCGAGGAAACATAAGGAGGAAAACAATCCTCGTAAGTTTACGGCGACATTACGTGGAACTCACGTGGAAATAAGAAATCAACGCTATATCGTCGTAAAATGACGACGGAATATTTTCGTCGTAAAGTCGATGTAATGTTACGTTTTTGTATGAGGAAAAAGATTTTCCTCGTAAACACGACATAAATTTAGCGTGTTCTTTACAAGAAAACACTTTACGTCTACTTAGCGAGGAAATTTTGAATCCACCAACTTTGTAGTTGTAACACATTTTTTTCAGCAACCTAACAATATTTTGTCGTAAATTCCTAGCAAAATGAAAACTACCAGACTCGAAAATTTCCTATAAATATGGACGTTTGAACATTATTTTAAAAACACCACCAAGAAAAAAAAATGTCGGGCTCCGGGAATATTTTTCAGTTGCGGAGGTGGATGTATATGCATAGAGATGCTAACGGGAGAGTGACGAAAGAATACCTTTCGGGGCTGGAGACATTTATGCATCAAGAAGATTCCACACCACTTGCCCAAGAAAGCGGTAAGATGTTCTGTCCTTGTCGGAAAAGAAATAATTCGAAATTGGCAAATCGTGAAAATGTTTGGAAGCATTTAATAAATATAGGTTTCACGCCAAATTACTATATCAGGTTTCAACATGGAGAAGGTTATAATTATAAGAATCATGAAGCTAGTAGTAGTAATAGCAATTTTCAGGAAGAACCGGTTGATCATCATTTGCATAATGAACATAGTTACCATCAAGAAGAGCTGATGGTAGATTTTGATAGGGTTCATGATATGGTAGCTGATGCATTCGTAGCTCGTGATGAAGATGAAGAACCTAATATAGATGCAAAAAAGTTTTATGAAATGTTAGATGCTGCGAATAGCCACTTTACAGTGGTTTTAGAGAAGGTCTCTTTAAATTGTCGTTGGCTGCTGGAATGATGAATATTAAAACTGATCACAATCTACCTAAAAGTTGCATGAATGAATGGCCAGACTTGTTTAAAGAGTATTTGCCGGAAGACAATATGTATGCTGATTCTTATTATGAGATTCAGAAACTGGTTTATAGTCTTGGGTTGCCTTCGGAGATGATAGATGTTTGCCTCGACAATTGCATGATCTACTGGGGAGATGATGAGAAGTTAGAAGAATGTCGATTCTGCAAGAAGCCACGATCCAAGCCGCAAGGACGGGGACGTAATAGGGTATCGTACCAAAGGATGTAGTACCTACCAATTACATACAGATTGAAAAGATTGTACCAATCAAAGCAGACTGCTGTAAAGATGAGATGGCATGCCGAGCATACTCAGACGGATGGTGAGATGACTCATCCATCAGATGCAAGAGCCTGGAAACATTTTAACAAATTACATCCGGAATTCGCTAGCAATAGCCGGAATGTGTATCTCGGATTATGCACAGATGGATTTAGTCCATTCGGAATGTCAGGTAGACAATATTCATTGTGGCTAGTCTTTCTTACGCCATACCACCTGCCACCGGAGATGTGCATGCAACGGGAGTTGCTATTCTTGACCATATTAATATGATACAATGCTCAAATTACGCTAGAGCAACCTTACTCTCATCAAAAGAGGTCAAGTTGTAGTACGTAGGGATCGAATCCACAGGTAGCGATTGAATACAATAGATCTTATTATAACTAAGCTAGGTCAAAGATGTCAAAGCAGTAAATTGCAAATAACTTAAAACTGGTGAGCAAGACAATTACTCAAGTGATTGATTTGGGTGTTAACTAAGATGGTTAAGGTGTTAGATCTAGGATTACTATTCAGGTTATCAGGATTATAATAGTATGAATGCTTATATGAGATGCTTGCATGATATTAAAGAACCCAACAAAGCAATAGCCCGACGGTCGTCACCGACTATCTTACACTAGAATTGATGAATCTCCATTGAGTGTTCACCAAAAGGCGTCGATCGACCTGCCAATGCACGTATCGAGCGATGATGCCTCTCGTATATCGATCGATGACTTTATAGGAGTATCGATCAATACGATACTAGCGAGCTTTAAGCGTGTGGTTGAATACAGTTCACTACAAAATTTGCCAAGTCAGCTGTCGCTTGTTCCCAGCAGAATTCTTAGCTCAGAGAAGATAGATCCAAGGATTTTATCTCTGTATTCATGTATAGGTTAGCTACTTCTACACAAGCATTAAGAATGATCTTCTAAGATGAATATCACATGCTCAAGTATTCATATTTGGGGCTAATCCCTCAACCTATTTGAATCATAAATCCAACAAAGGTGTTTACTCAGAAATGGCTAAGTAGAACATCATAACAATAGTAATAAAATGCATAGATAGAATAGAATAGAAATAAAGGTGTTCCAGAAAGGTCTCAATATATGTAACTCTCTCTCTCACAAAACAAAGAACTAAGAAAGGTAGAAGAGACTAAGAAAAGCTGTAAGAAAGACTCTGTAAAAAACTATATCTTTGCCAAAACACTTAGGCAATACTTAAATACTTAGGAAAAATTAGATTAAAACTCATCAGGGACATTATGGTAAATAGGTGATTGCTTGGGCTTCAAGTCGGCTGTGATCAAAATGGACTAATGCGGCTTGAATATCGATCGATTACACAGGATGTGTATCGATCGATGCATCTCTCTCCGTGTCGACCCTGAGGGGGTCGATATGGCCTCCTCGGGTGATATCTCTAAAATGCTCCAAAATGCTCCTAAAACATCATCTTTCTTCCAAATGCTCCTGAACCTGAAAATATGCTAAATAGACTCCAAAACATACTATATATATCCTAAAACTCTCAGATATCAGGGGTAAAATCGGGTCAAATATAAGGTCTATCAACTCCCCAGACTTAACCTTTTGCTTGTCCTCAAGCAAAGACAATGGTAGTCTCTCTGATAAGCTTTTAGGAAAAACAGGGACTCAAAAGAATTCAAAGATCTTAGTCATTTATTTCTAGTAGTGCAAACCAAATCAAAGTCATCTTAACTACAAAAGTACATTATACCATATCCTAGTATAGCAACCAAATTCATCTAGCCAGCAACTTAGCAAATTCGGAATGACTCACCCCTTTACTAACCTCATTTCTTTGCATAAATAAAAATGTAGGCTTTACCTTGGGAATATAGATTAGAGGACACATGGATTCTTACTCAAACAAGTTTTTGAACACACATGTAGTCTTCTCTGATTCCTTTCTTCCCTTTCTCTCTTCTCTGATTCCAAATGGTTTCAATCCCAATGAACAATGATGGAGTACATCTTGTTCATCTTATTGACCTTTATATCTTTTTCTTTTATTGACAAAGTGTAGGCAAATAATGGGGTCTTTGGTAATTTACCTATCCCTTGCTTCCACATTGTGTGATCATTCCTTTGAATTAGATTAATGGGGTCCTTGGTAATTTACCTATCCCTCTTCATCTCAGGAAATCATTTCAATCTTTTCATCTTCGGTGGATGTAAGAATGGTCTAGAAAGTGATTAGATGACAAGTATTTAACTAAATAGATCATTGCCCCTTTCTAAATTTAATAAAAATTTCAAATAAGACTCAAAATAGTAGATAAACAATAGATAATCATCAGTAATCCCCCCAGACTTAAATTACACTGTCCCCAGTGTAAAACAGTCGGAGTTTTAAGAAATCAAAACATAAATGTGAAATTAAACAAGTTAGAACGTTATACCTGACCGATACCATATCGATCGATGTGGATGAACTCGTGTCGATCGTGGTGGATGTAGCGTCGTCGATCGATGTCGACTTGGTCGTGTCGGTCGATAGTGAAGGTAAACGTCTACACGATTTTTTTTTTTGAATTGATAGTAATGAAAGAAAATAAAGTACCTAATAGTGGTTGGTTGCCTCCCACTCAGCGCTTTGTTATAGTCATTTAGCTTGACTTTGGAGGTTGAATGGCTAGTTGGTGTGAAAGGAGTTGTTTGCTTGTGTGCAAACATCCTCTGGTTCTGTGGACTTAGTGGCAATGAAGCTTCTTGTGGCATCATCTGACTTGGTCCATCTCTTCTTCATGTCTTCTAACTCGTCTTTCAATAAGTGTAGCCTCTTCTGTAGATTATCAATGTTGAACTGCTGCTCTTCAAGCTGATCATATGTCTTCAATGATGGCAGTTCTTCATGTAGCACATCCATTATGTCCATAAGGTACTCTTCTCGGACTGATGGTGTATCAGTATTGATCGATGCAGTTGCTCCGACGTTGATCGATGTCTTGATGCCCTCGTCGATCTATGCACGTGGTGCCATATCGGTCGATGTGAAGTGTGATGGGCGAGTTGCAAGTTGTAAGTTGTCTCTGGATAGCTGTGATCTTCTCTTCTATTTCTTCTGTTCTTGTCTGCAGATGTGCAATACTGTTGTCAAAAGGATAGTAGATGTCATCATACCTCTTGTAGGATTGTGTCTCTGAATGATCTAAAGCTTCATAGATCTCAGCTATCATCTTGTTGACTTCTATCTTGGTGTAGGTAGCTTCTCTTCTGTGAAAGGTTGGCTCTTCTTTTGGGTCTGACCAACGTCTCTTCTTGTTCTGGTAAGTATCATAGGCTCTAGCTCCATACTTTGGTTTGTAATGGAATTCCTTGTTCCATCCATCGTCCATATCGATCGATCGGTAGTGTGTGGTGTCGATCGATTTTGACCACTTCTGCCCGTTGCGAAGTACATGCAATTCCTTTTGCAGCAATGTAATGCCATCGGTTGTCCATCTGAGGTTGGAACTTAGGGTTGCCTAGAATAGATCAAGAGCATGTTCCAATGCGAATTCTTCCCATTTGTTGTCTATCTTGGCAGTATCTAGAATCTTCGTCCTCATGGTGTTGAATTCTTCTTTGAGATAGGTATCGAGCGATGTGTTGTCCTTTCTGTCATCGATTCATTCTGATGCTTGGCTGGTTCCTGGTCAGGATCGATCGATGTGCTGGTAGGCATGTTGGTCGATGGCGATGTCTTTAGGTGAAAATCAATCTGATTCTGAATCGTGCCCATCTCCTGCTGGAAAGCATCCATACGTGATTCTAGTGCAATCACATCATCAATCATTGGGTAGTAGGAACTACCAAACTTCTCCTCATAGGAATCTAACTTCTCTTCCAATCTGGTAAAGCGTATGTCGATCGATTGCCTGTAGTGACTATCGATCGATGTAGGATGAGCGTCGGTCGATGGAGTCCATCTCTCATCGGTCGATGTGTGATGTGGAAACTAATGGGAGGTGGAGAGTTTCCATTGCTTCCATGCTGCAGCTCCTTGTGGTCTTCTTCTCCTCAAAGTGTTGACATCTTCTGCAAGATTCTCCATTGTCTGAGTGAGGTATGTGATCTTGTCATTGAGTGGATGGTAGACACTATCAAGCTTCCAGTTGAAATCATTCATGGAATCATACTGAATGGTGTAGATATCATTGATCTTCTCATCCATCTCTGCTCTGCTGTAAGGATCTGGATCTGCCTGTGTAGCTGGTGAGAATCTTTCGCGATGCTCTGCTGTAAGCTGGTGTCCATCCTTAGCTCTTGCATTGCCTTCTGGATCTCTGTAAATACCAAACTCATCAGGTGCTAGAGATGCATGATCTAAATCATTATCTTTATTAAGATTGAATGGTAAAGGTTAAGTATCGATCGATGCGGTAGAGCTCCCGTCGATCGATTTCGTGTTGTAGAGTCCATGGGGAAGATTCCAACTGAAATCATCTCCATGTGGCTTAGGGTTGGATGGTGGCTGATGCATCTTTTCTTCTTCTAGGGTTTTTGAATTGATTTCTTCTTTGGTGTGAGAAACTGCTTCTACTCCGTAGCTCCTTATATAGTGGTTATCATCCACCAAGTTTCCAAATTTGGAATTTCCAAATTTGAAATTTTCATTCTTCTCTTGGTCGGTTTAACTGGTATCGATCGATACGTCTTCTGGTATGTCGATCGATTCTTCTTCGTGTGGCCTTCGTCTTGGTTTAGTATCGATCGATGCTGGTGATGTCGCGTCGATCGATGTCGGTAGCATGGTTCCATGTGAACTGGATCCATCTCTAGTGAGATTTTCCTGCTGGTTTGTAGCTTGCTCTTCCTCACATTCTTCATTGCTTTCTTCCACTTGTTGGGAAGGTGTAGTAGTCTCTAGAGAAAAAATTGGATAGCATTGTTGATGAAAGGACTTTTCTAGGGTCCTAATCAAATGATGTAGTATATAAGATTGTTGAACCAGTTCTAAGTGACCACAAAGCAAAGGGAATGCAAGTCTATGCTTAATCTAAATGCAATCATTGAAGGAGATGGTTATTAAGCTAAGACAATATCTAAAATGCAACAAAATGTAAAACTTTCTTTCTTATGAGAAGAATGAGACCCATGGGTATAGGGACTTGATATCAAATGATTAAGGTTCAATCCAAGATGCCAACTTTTCAATCAATCTAATTCCTTATGCCTAGACAACAAAACTAAGGAAGCTCTATCCCTAGATGAATGCTCTTTTTCAATGATCACCCAAGTACACCAAATCCCTTTGGCGGTAATGATCAAAGCAAACATTAAGAATGAGTCTAATAGCAATCCTAGCTTCTTTAACAACTAATCCTTTAGGTAAAGCAAGCTAAAAGCATAGATGAGTTGGTTCAGGCATTTCATAGAACACCTTCCGGGCATGAAATGCCTATGGCTCTATGTTTTTGAGGCCAACTCAAATATAGCATTAAGAACACCAAATCAATGCAAGGAAAGGATAGATCTAACACTAAGCACCTTGGATCTACACTTAATCACTCTCAATCACCCTAACCCATGGATCTTAAATGGATCTACTCACTAATCCACATGCTTACTCTTAAACCCATGAGAGATTCAAGCTTAAACATGTAGAGAAAGAAAAGAGATGAAATCAAACAATCAAGAACACAAGATGAGATGATGAATCAAAGATAAAACTTTACTCAAAGGTTTGTGTTCTTAGAGAGAAAATAACATAAGTCCCAAATTAGGGATAACATGAGTATTTATACTTGGCTTAAAAGCCCTAGAAACATAAAACAAAATTACTAAAAAGTCCTTGAGCCAAATTGGTCTCAACCAATGGGAAGAAGACATGAAATTCGGCAGGGGTGAACCAGCATGGTCCAACCCGGTCCACTCTACCCGGCCGTCCAGTTCTGGCCGTGTCCTTGCTCCGTCCGGGTTCTCCAAGCCGACCGTCCCACCCTGGTCCTCAGCATGCTCTTCACGACTGGGTGCTCCATCTTCCTCCCGACCGGGTGTCCTTACCCGGACGCGTCTCCCCGGTCTGTTCATGCTCTTCATCGTCCGGGCTTTTGAAGCCGGAGTGATCCACCCGGCCTGGTCTCCTCCAGCACCTCTCAAACGACCGGGTACCTTTCCCAGGCCTAGTCATCCCGGACCACTTCTCCTTCTCATGATTTCACTTCTCATTTCAAGGCCAACTTGAATCTTCATTTCTTTTTAGGCCATAAGGCTTCCAAACACCTCAAATAACACCAAAGCATACTCCAACACCTGATAAGGACAAATGAATGCAAAATGATCCTAAACATGCCTAAACCTTAGCCTACAACTCAAAGAATGCAATAAAAAGATGGCTAAATAGATGAAAATATGCAAGACATCAACTCCCCCACACTAGTCCTTTACTTGTCCACAAGTAAACTAGCAAGGACTAAGGAGGAGAGGTTTGAAGGAGGGGACTCATTGTGGGAACCGAAATTCACACCGTCAATTTTAATGAATAAGATTGCGGAGGAAAGCCAAGTTAACCCGACTTTCCTTGAAGGTCCGGATTCTCTGCGACAGCCAACGACAAGTGACCGAATAAATGCGGAAAAGATTTGTTAAGATTTGAGACTGGACCTTAAGAAAGGCTGCCTACGTACCCCTTTCGAGGATCAAGTCGGACGTAGTTCAGTTTAGAAAGAATTGAACAAGAGATCGAACCGTCTGCGGGTTCGATCTAATCTGGCGTTGTCATAGAAACAGGCATGTCGAAGATAAGCCTAGGGTTTCTATGTGCGGAGCTCTGAGTAAAAGTATAGTTAGATCCCAGAGGAACATGGGTCTGGAGAAGATAAAACTAGAACAAGAGGCAGGCGTTCTGAGTCCTGCCTCGCTGGCCTAACCGCCTAAGTTCTAAGTTCTCTAAGCTAGCAGGATGCTCTAAGTCTCCAATCTAGGATTTTCGGATCTCCTTCTCTTCTGCCCTTGCTCTCCTTATATATCCACTCCAAGGTCGGTTTGCCTTAGGATGATGGACCTCGCCTTTGGGCCCAAGCTTATCTCTTCAGGAAGTATTCCATTTTCGTCGATCTTTGTAATTATCCTCGAGTTTTGGTGACTTGATGTTTATCCGATGTTCGGGATATCGGACAAACCGTCATAGCCTGATTGGGCCTGAATTCCTAAATTCGTAAGTTAGTCCGTGGACTTGTCTTAAGTCGTTAAGCGTTTTATCGATTTCTGAAAGACTATCTTCTCGTAAAATAAACCGTATAACCTAAAGGATCGATGTTCAAGTTAATCGACCTTGTTCTATCGATATCTTCTACGAGAAATCCAATCCTTCTAGTTTTGTCGTAAAACATCGAGGGCGATTCCAATCGAGTCGTAGGATGTTTATTCCGTAGCGTGATCGTCCCAAACTCGATGATTGATCCAAACAAGCCAAGATGGGATCAGACCGAACACGATGGGACCGAGACCAGGGCGAGGGCCGTCGGCGCCAGGCGAGTGCCGCCGCGCCAGGCCATACGGCGAGCGGCGCCGGCCAGTGCGGCGCCGGCCAGCCAGCAGCGGCGGGTGCCGCCGGCAGGCGAATCCGCCGCAGGCCAGCCCGTGCGACGGTACCTCGGCTCCAGGCGGCCAGCGTCCGCAGTGCCGCCGGTGTCGTGCCGCGGCAGGCCAGCCAGCGTGGGGTGCCGCCCGGCATGGCGGTGCCGCCGGCGCCAGGCGGTGGCAGGTGCCGCCGGGCCGAGTGCCCGGCGCCAGCCAGCCCGTGCGCAGGTGCCGCCGGCCAGGCCGGTGCGCCCGCCGGCGCCGCGGCCAGCCAGCCGCGGCGGTGCCGCCCGGCGCCAGGACGGTGCCGCCGGCGCCAGCCGGCGTCATGCCGCCGGCAGGCCAGCCAGCGTGTCGGTGCCGCCGGCGCCAGTCCGGCCCGCGTGGCGCGTGCCGCCGGCGCCAGGCCGGGTGCCGCCGGCGCCAGGCTGTAGATCTCGGCGAGGGCTTCGATTTGATATCTTGATCGTTTTCTGGTTCCTCACGGTTTGAGAGAACGACCTCTTGAAGTTTGAGGCAGATTCTTTTATGTTTAGGGTTTTGTGGTGATCGAATCTTGATGTCGTTAAGCGGACCGATCTTTCGGGAATTCGTCCACGCACGCCCGTAGTCTTCGATCTCACAGAGAGTGGATATTCTAATTTGAGAAAATCTCGTATAACTCCTTTTAGAAATTATCCGAGACTTTTGTTTCAAGAAATACTTTCTAGAGACTTTCAGTCATTGATTCCGTCGCGACCGATTTTGACACCAACAGTTAGCCCCAGCTCGTTAGAACCTTCGTGATGTTCTTGCGGCGATAAGACATGTCAGGTAAGATAGGCGGAATCAATGGTTGAAAGGCTCCGTTGAAAGTGGTAAGATTGGGGCTGCGCCTTCGAAGGCTGCCTACGTACCCTTGGTGTAGGGATCAAGCCTTCCGTAGTTCGTTTTGGAGTTTAAGACCCTTGTGATCTGTTTTCCGCGAGACTTATATGGTCTGGTTATGTGTCATGAGAGACTTTCGAGCATGATGCTGTTGATGTATTTGTTTTTCGATTATTTATGAACTTCAGTTTTTGAAGTATGAGAAAGAGGGTGTGAGTTGTCGTCTCATTCCTAGTTCCTGATGATCACCGTACCTATTGTTTGCATAAAGCGAGATTTTCCGCGGTTTACCGATTCGTGAAAGTTCGTGAAACGAATAGGCTTAAGTGAAGAGACAAATTTTGGATCTTATACCATACTATGTCTGTGAGATGTCAAGATCCAGCGTGGCTGGGTTTAGGGCAAGACCTAGGTTTACTCGGACTGAGGCTTTGCGATGACAAATCGGCTTTCGTTTTGCCTGTTTGCGATTTTAACCTGACTCGCACCGTTTAAAATCCGCGAATTGTTGTCGGCTTATATGATTTGTCGGGTGAGTCGAGCTACTTCCTTCTGAAGAGCTAGACCAAAATTTTGGATTTCTTGTATAGCGCTATGTTTATCCTTGTCGGATGCAAGAGAGCCTAGCCCTTGAAGGGCGGCTATTTGTCTGTTTAGGACGTTAGAGTTCGTTTGTTGTGATCAGCAACAACGAAATGATGCCAGTTTAGAGGCATGTTACCGTTTAGAGGTGTGTTTGTATGTTTTGAGTTTTAGAGACGAGGATTTCGTGAGCGTTTTGAGAAAAGAATGTCCTTCGGCGTTAGCGGCGTCTCAGATGCTGAAGGTCGAGTTTCCCTTGTGCCGCATTTTGTGGTTGAAATGTTCGCGGGCTTTGGAGATGTTTTGGGAATGTTCGCAGCCAGAAACTGTTGTTTCGGTTTAGACGCAGGACCAAGAGGTCGCGTAAGTTCGACCCAGGGAGAAGCGTCTACATTCACAGTGCTTCGTGAAGTGTTGGCCTTCCGGGATTTGTTTGTATATATTAAGGATGACTCGTATAACTCTTGGAGCCTTGTCACGAGTGTTTCTTTTCATGCCGTGTTTACGGGCGTATAGAACTTAATCGATTGACGATGAGTTTAAATCTTCCGTTAACCATATGGTTGTTAGGACTGAGTTTTGGTATGAAGAGTTTATCGTATGATTTCCGATTCTGGGTTATGCGACAAATTGCTTGCGTAATAGTCACTTGGCGTTCTATGAACAAATCGTGGATTGTTGTTTTTAGCCGTTAAGTGATTGGAGCGGTGCTCGCTCAGTAGCTTTGGATTGGCATGGAGGCTAGATTCAGCCGTATCGCCAAGGAAGTTGTTGGTAAACGATCAGACCATGACCCTTATTAAGGTCATGTTAGTTTACGATTGTCCTTAATGGGGATGCCGAATTCAGGTTCGGGCTTTACGGAAGGGCGTAGTTGGCCGAGGGCCAAATAGCGTTTGCCGAGATAGACATGCCAAGCATAGCGGAGTTTTCTGAGTTATGGCTGATGGCTTTTAGAAACGATCTTCCACTTTAGGTCTTAGTTATACGATGAATGGCTCGTATAAATTCTTTTTTGTTGCATGAAAATCGTTTCATTTTATCCGAGGGGACAAAGTTTAAGGGATCGACGCAGGACACGTGCGGGTTCGTCTGCGTGATTATTTCCTGCTCGGACGTAACCGCGGGGAGTGAAAGCAGGAGCCAGAAACCTTGTGGAGCAAAAACTGTCTATGTCAGTTACCCGTTGGACCCATTATGTTTATTTTACGAAAGTTGCTTTGTATGAATTGACTCGACCATACAGAGGATTTTTTCGTAAAAGTAGGGGGTTTTCGCAAAGGTAACCGGAGAGCGTTTCTCACAAATTACTTGCGATATTCGCGACCACGGATTGTGTTTTCCTCATTCACTTTTGCGTACTGCGAAATCGTTTTGCATAAGACCGGTCATGTTTTTTCCATAGGCTATTTTGTTTTAAAATGTTCTTGTTATACGAAAATAATGGATGACCGGTTTCATAGAGATAGAAAATCGCAGTTTGTTAAAGTAGCGATGTTTCCGCGGATTACACGGGAGATGTTTCCGCTAAGATTTCGACCTTTGGACGAAAGCTGCTTCGAACTACTTATGGAGTTTTACCGAAGGTTATTTCGTTATTTTCGTAGTTCACCATCATGCTATTAGTCTGGCGTTGGTACCGTTTCTAGTCGCGAGTTTGCGACGAGAGACGACGTAGAGTTTTCAAGACTATGTTTGTAACGGTTGGGCTATGCCATTAGCGTTTTTTAGACGAATCTTATTGCTGCGAGAGTTTGCTTTGTCAAAAGCGTTGTCTTGATGCTGAAGCAAAAAGTTTTCGAAGATGGGATTATACGGGTATAGTATACGTACCTACTTCCCTTTTCTTTTTACGGAAGAAAACGGGTTAGCCGTTCTTCCGAAGGCTTGTGTACGTTTTTTCTTTCTTTTAGGAAGCGGGATAAGTATGCTTTTAGAGCGGCGTGGCGATCGTTTCGGTTTTCGAGACTAGATCGGTTTGCATGTTCTGCCTGGACAATCAAGGAACGATGGAACAAGACTGGAAATTTTGCCTAAGACTTAGCTTGCTAGACTATCCACCTAGGTCCTAAGTTCCCTAAATTCTCGGCAGTTTTCAAGATGTTTTGTTCCTGTCCTACAAAGAATAAAACCTTTACAAAATTTTGAGAAAATAGTCTTTGAAGGTTTCGCATTTCGAAGGAATCCCATTTCCTCGTATAGTCGAGACGATTGGTGTTTAGAATAACCGTGATCGTACCAAACTCACAAAGATTGATCTAAACAAGCCAAGATGGGATCGGACCGAGCACGATGGGACCGAGACCAGGACGAGGACGCCGACCGCCAGGCGGTGCCGCCCGGCAGGCCAACCGTCCAGCGTGCCGCGCCAGGCCAGCCAGCGTCAGCGTGCCGCGGCGTAGGCCAGCCAGCGTCAGCGTGCGCGGCGCCAGGCGAGTGCCGCGCCAGCCAGCGTCCAGCGTGCCGCGGCGCCGGGCATGGTGCCGGCGCGGCCAGCCAGCGTCAGCGTGCCGCGGCGCCAGGCGGGTGCCGCCGGCGCCAGGCCAGCCAGCGTCCAGCGTGCCCGGCGCCAGGCGAGTGCCGCCCGGCAGGCGGTGCCGCGGCGTAGGCCAGCCAGCGTCCAGCGTGCGCGTAGGAGGTGCCGCCGGCGCCAGCCAGCCAGTCCAGCGTGCCGCCGGTGCCAGGCGGGTGCCGCCGGCCAGGCGAGGTGCCGCCGGCCAGGCCAGCCAGCGTGCGTGCGCCAGGTCGTCTTGCCGTCTGTGGGTTTTCGTTGTTCGATCTTTCCCTCGTCGTCGTTTGCGGAAATCTTTTGAGTTTTGGGAAGGTCTTTAGCCGTAGATTTCGAGATAACCGTTTTGACCCCAACAAGAGCAAAGTGAGGTTTCCACAGGCGAGGTGACCTTGGTGATAGTTGTTCTCGTCCACGGCGAGGTGGCGGAGAGTAATTTTGTTCCCGTAAAATCTCAGCGGAAACTCCGATTGAGACGAAGCGAAAGCCATTTTGACCTAGACACAAAGGAGAACAAAGTGGGCTCTTACTAAGGCGAACTGGGAAGACTGATCTTACCTTATGGCAAGTCGTCCTAGTAAGATCAAGGTCCGACCTCCTTCGTTTTCCGTTTGTTCCTCGAGAGTTGTTTGTAAAGTATGGCAGTGGGAATCGGTGAACCGATTTGCCGTGCTTCTGTTCCACGAGTAATATAGGGTTTCCCAAGGTTTCGAGGAGAATAAGTTTTATTTTTCGAGAGGTTCTCGAAAGAAACGTTTTTCGTAGAAACCTTGCTCGTTGCGATTTCTCTAACTTGGTAACAAGACGAATTTTTGGGGTTTGATAGATTTTATCGTTGCCCTTTCTGTTTAGATAGAGAAATTGCGAGCTCGTTTTCGTGCTCTTCCTGTGGCGGAAAGCCGCGGCTAGGTTTTTGATTTGCTCGAGCACCGTGGCGTTTGCGTGGCGTTGGCCATAGGAACAGTCGCTGCTGGAGTTGTTTTACCATCGTTGGCAAACTGCAACTTTTTCTTTCATATTTCTGGACATTGGTTCGATCGCTTTGCGGCCGTATGAGTAAGAGTAATCCGTCCCCCCCTCCTTCTAGCGCCAAACTGTGGGAACCGAAATTCACACCGTCAATTTTAATGAATAAGATTGCGGAGGAAAGCCAAGTTAACCCGACTTCCTTGAAGGTCCGGATTCTGCGACAGCCAACGACAAGTGACCGAATAAATGCGGAAAAGATTTGTTAAGATTTGAGACTGGACCTTAAGAAAGGCTGCCTACGTACCCCTTTCGAGGATCAAGTCGGACGTAGTTCAGTTTAGAAAGAATTGAACAAGAGATCGAACCGTCTGGGCGGGTTCGATCTAGTATGAGCGTTTGTCATAGAAACAGGCATGTCAAAGATAACGCCTAGGGTTTCTATGTGCGGAGCTCTGAGTAAAAGTATAGTTAGATCCTTCCGAGAGGAACATGGGTCTGCGGAGAAGATAAAACTAGAACAAGAGGCGGCCAGACGTTCTGAGTCCTGCCTCGCTGGCCTAACCGCCTAAGTTCTAAGTTCTCTAAGCTAGCAGGATGCTCTAAGTCTCCAATCTAGGATTTTCGGATCTCCTTCTCTTCTGCCCTTGCTCTCCTTATATATCCACTCCAATGTCGGTTTGCCTTAGGATGATGGACCTCGCCTTTGGGCCCAAGCTTATCTCTTCAGGAAGTATTCCATTTTCGTCGATCTTTGTAATTATCCTCGAGTTTTCGGTGACTCGATGTTTATCCGATGTTCGGGATATCGGACAAACCGTCATAGCCGGATTGGGCCTGAATTCCTAAATTCGTAAGTTAGTCCGTGGACTTGTCTTAAGTCGTTAAACGTTTTATACGATTTCTGAAAGACTATCTTTCGTAAAATAAACCGTATAACCTAAAGGATCGATGTTCAAGTTAATCGACCTTGTTTATCACGATATCTTCTACGAAATCCAATCCTTCTAGTTTTTGTCGTAAAACATCGAGGACGATTCCAATCGAGTCGTAGGATGTTTATTCCGTAGCCGTGATCGTCCCAAACTCTCGATGATTGATCCAAACAAGCCAAGATGGGATCAGACCGAACACGATGGGACTAGACCAGGGCGAGGGCCGTCGACGGCGCCAGGCGAGTGCCGCCCGCCAGGCCAGCCATACGGCGGGTGCCGCCGGGGCGGGTGCCGCCCGGCGCCAGGCCAGCCAGCGGCGGTGCCGCGCGCCAGGCGAATGCCGGCGCCAGGCCAGCCGTGCGGCGGGTACCTCCGGCTCCAGGCGGCCAGCGTCCGCAGGTGCCGTCGGTGCCGCCGGCAGGCCAGCCAGCGTGGCAGTGCCGCCGGCGCCAGGGCCGGATGCCGCCGCGCAGGCAGTGCCGCCCGGCAGGCGTGCCGCCGGCGCCAGGGGGTGGCGGTGCCGCGGCGAGGCAGTGCCGCGGCGCCAGCCAGCCGTCGCGGCAGATGCGCCGGCGCCAGGCGGTGCCGCCGGCGCCAGGCGGGTGCCGCCGGCGGCAGGCCAACCCGTGCGGCGGAGCCGCCGGCGCCAGGGCGGTGCCGCCGGCGCCAGGCCGCCCGTCACGGAGTGCCCGGCGCCAGGCCAGCCAGCGTGTCGTGCCGCCGGCGCCAGTCCGACCAGCGTGGCGCGTGCCGGCGCCAGGCAGGTGCCGCCGGCGCCAGGCCGGGGTGCCGCCGGCGCCAGGCTGTAGATCTCGGCGAGGGCTTCGATTTGATATCTTGATCGTTTTCTGGTTCCTCACGGTTTGAGAGAACGACCTCTTCGAAGTTTCGAGGCAGATTCTTTTATGTTTAGGGTTTTTGTGGTGATCGAATCTTGATGTCGTTGGGCGAGCGGACCGATCTTTCCGGGAATTCTCGTCCACGCACGCCCGTAGTCTTCCGATCTCACAGAGAGTGGATATTCTAATTTGAGAAAATCTCGTATAACTCCTTTTAGAAATTATCCGAGACTTTTTGTTTCAAGAAATACTTTCTAGAGACTTTCAGTCATTGATTCCGTCGCGACCGATTTTGACACCAACACTCATAACCAAAAGAATGCTCTTCTTAGTTCTCAACTTGATAACCTTGTATAATCATACCAACTAGCTAGAGCAAACACTTAATCCAACTCTAACTTCTCAAGGCCTATCTTAACTCTTTTGATCCCTACACTTACTCATCATGAATCCACAATCCATAAATCCACTTGCTCTCTAACAATCATTAAGCAAACTCAAAAGATCTCTTGCAAATGGTCAAATGGTCCAAGTCATTTGTTTTGGTGAAAAAGGCTTTGATGCAAAGCAAATCAAGTAGTTCAAGAAGGATCTTTAAAGGTGGTTTGCTCTCAAAACAAAGTAGCCTTGACATTGCACATAATATATCTAAGAAAGGGATCAACTCATGCATACAATGCTCAATCTCCATTGTTCTACCCTTTTCCCAAATACACAAGCTATATCCTCATTCCCAATGTCAAAACCACTCACATCTCTCACCCAAAGATTCTCCCAAAACACTCAAAGATACTTTCTCATTTAGAACTCTTTCTTATTGAAGTCTACAAGGGATTTTTCACACTTTAAACTCTTATCAGCTCTTTCTTAAACATTGCTAGCCCCCTTTTCATTATTCTTTTTTTTCTTTTTTTTTTTATTATGGGGGCCAAGACTTCTTTTTTTATAAACTAGAGCTTTAGAACTATTCATTTCTCTTATCCCTTCTAGACTAAATCACTTATTAACTTAGAGTTCCTTGAGTCAACCTTTTCTTTCAAAAACCTTTCACATTCCCAAGATCACACCTTACAACACTCACCCCCATCCTAGAAGCTAGACAATATGAGTGTCTAATCTAGCTAATATGGAGACCAAGCATTGTCGTTCCCAATACTCTCAACATTATGCACATGTAAAGCTTTCCAAAGAAGGCCTCACTCAACAAACAATGAAGGCTTGAAAGGAGGTAAGGGTTTAAGGGTGTGGAGTACCACTTGAGTTTGTCCAAAAAGATAGGTAAAGAATGGGAGAGGCAACTCAAGTGTTCTATCCATGACTCAGTACACAAGGGACCATGGGCAAGAGACTTAGAGTCTAAATATGACAGGAGCAAACTTCAAAGAGAGAGCATCAATCAATCAAATAAGCTTTAGGAAGAGTTTTCAAGGCTCAAAGTTTACAAGTTATCCTAAGATTGCTCAAGCTACTTACTATGATTATAAAGGTTATCACTTTAAGAACTTAGCATGAGCATCTTTACAAGGCAACTATCATCCTTGTTCCCTTATGCATGATGCAACCTATATGATGAATTGTTTTTCTCTTTTTATTTTATGCAAGTGAATGATCTAGACTCAATCCTAATGCAACTACATTATTCTTTTTGTGCTTTTCAAATTTTTTAAATTTTTTTGGTTTTTTTATGCAATAACTATCTACAAATGCATGCATATGACATAGAACACAAGACTATCAGCAACTTGACACCTCCCTCACACTTAATTCACACAG
The DNA here is from genome assembly GCA_016432835.1 of Brassica nigra. Lineage (NCBI taxonomy): Eukaryota > Viridiplantae > Streptophyta > Magnoliopsida > Brassicales > Brassicaceae > Brassica > Brassica nigra. Next base: position 57,206,364 of record CM028243.1, read on the forward strand.
TCTCTGTGTTTGTTAAATGTGGAGAAGGGCCCAAAAAAGGAAAGATAAATAAAATCTAAATGAATGATGAATGGTATATACAATGATAGGGTGTTGGAGTACCTCTATGGAGCGTGGGATGAGGCTGATGCCTCACCCTCAGAGTCATCTTCATCAGCTGTGGTGTCTAGGGAAGGTGACTTGTTTCCGGACTCTGATGGGGCGATGTAGGGGTTCCTCAAGCGGCGAAGAGCTTGCTTCTTGGTTTGTGGTGCAGAGGGGTCATGAAGTGGCTGAGGAGGGGCTGCATTGAAAGCATCAAGATCAAAGTCTTCAGCTCTTCTCCAGCAACATTCCCTATCTCTTTCTTCTGGAAGAGGGTGTGGTTAAGCAGCCTGTGGAGATAGCGCATAATGGGATGCCTAATAGCGCCATTCTTCTCTTTCTTGGGGCCTCCTCTCCCTTGTTTTGTTAACAAGGTCCACATTGATTCAGCAATGGTCTTCTCCTTAGGGGCTGTCTTGAGTGTGGGAAGTGAAGAATTTTTCTGATCCTCAAGGCCAAGAACTTCACCAATCTCTGTGAAAGACATGGAGTACACCTCACCCTCAATCTTGAATTTGATCTCTCCCCATCCTTGCTGTGTATGCTTGGAAGTGTGAAAGGTTGCTTCTAGTGTAGCCAAGAATTGGCAAGAGACCTCTTTGTGAGTAGGGTAAGCTGTTGAGTAGAGGCTTCCCACCTTCATGTGCTCAAGCATGGTTTCAACATCATCATCAAAGTACATCTCTTGCAAGATCATCTTATGAACAAATCTGGTGGGGACCGAAGCAATGCATTCCTCAAAAGATCTACCAGCTCATCCTCAGTAGGTGTCTTGGATCTGTCCCTCTTTGTCATACTTTGATTTAGGATCAGCATGCTCATCATTAGAAGATATCTCATCCTCTTCACCGTCACTTTCTGCAACCATTGGCTTCTTGCCTTGCTTCTTTGCTCTAGCCCTTGACAACCTCTCTTCCATGGTGTGCTGCTTAAGGCTTTCTACACTCTCTTGCACAGGATCTGGTGCTCTCCTAGGTGGAGTCATAGCTCTCATAGTGTGAGCAAGTGCATGATCACCTTTGTTGTTGGTCTTCTCTACCACAAGAGCTCCCACACTAGAGTTTCTTGGTGCCTTAGCTCTCTTGGGAGGAGCCTGCTTGTTAGCACCATCAGTCACACTGTCCCCAACAGCTGTTCTCTTTCCATCCCTTTTGGCTTGCTTGTGAGCACCATCAGCCACACTCTTATCAGCAACAATTCTCTTCCCATCTTTCTTGGCTTGTGCTTTCTTCAAATTAATCTCAATTCCACCATGAAATCAACTACCCAGCATGATATATAAGCTTTCCCTAGTCTAATTGACAAGAATCTAGCAAGAAAAAGCTCAAATTTCAAGTTCAAATTTTTAGGGTTCATGAGAGTTACGAATTTGAACTTAAAGATACCATACCTTGCTTTGGATGAAGGATAAAGATGAAAATATTCAAGGAATTAGACCTAGGAGAAGAAGACTTGGATGTGGGAAAAAGAATTTGGTGATTTGGTTGAGATTTGACAAAGTTATGGGGATTTTGGTTCTTGGAGGCTATAGAGGATTTTGATGTGAGGAAGAAGATGAAATGAGGAGAGAGAGGGTGGATTAGGTCTTAAAGGGTGTCTGGGTGGGTCTGGGTCGGGTCAGGGTCAGGGTAGATGGGTTTGGGTCTTGAAAAAGGAAGAAAAACTTACCTGGGTTGCGGCCGGGTCGTGGAGCTCCATGGGTCGAGGCGCGGGTCATGCGCGGATCCTACTTGCTGGATGCTGCCGACCGGGATGGTGAACCCGGACGCCTGTCCCCGGTCCAATCCTCTTGGCTTCCTGACCGGGTGCACTTCTCCGGACGCCTTTCCCCGGTCTATCTCATCCAAGCTTCACGACCGGGATGGTGAACCCGGACGCCTGCATCCCGGACTGCTCCAGCTTGCTTCCCGACCGGGTGCCTTTACCCGGAAGCCTGCATCCCGGACTGCTCCAGCCTGCTTCCCGAACTGCTCCAGCCTGCTTCCCGACCGGGTGCCTTTACCCGGACGCCTGCATCCCGGACTGCTCCAGCCTGCTTCCCGACCGGGTAGGCGACCCCGGTCCACCCTACCCGGTCAAAACCCCCTCTTCTCTCTTTTTTTTGTATAAGCTTTCTCCATCTCAAGACCTCATCCAACTCATTCCCAAGCTCTCACCATCCTCCAAGTGATTTATTGTTGAAAAAGAACAAATCCTAATGCAATATTTACAAGGATAACCATGAGACTTCCTCCTAAGTGAGCTTGTTTAAAGTCACTAGCTTGACTTTGCCTCCTTTGAGGTTAGGCAAGGGAGCATCAGAGAGTGGGGTTGATGTCCCATCCTCCTTTGGTATTGTGGCCATGTATTCCTTGAGTCTCTGGCCATTCACTGTGAAGTCTCCACCATCCTTGTTCCAAAGCACAATGGCTCCATAAGGTCTCACTTCTTTGATCACAAATGGACCTGACCACCTTGACTTAAGCTTCCCTGGAAATAACTTCAGTCTAGAGTTGTAGAGAAGAACTTGATCTCCAGCCTTGAACTCTCTCTTGAGGATGTGCCTGTCTGGAAGGCCTTAGTCTTTTCCTTGTAAATCCTTGAGTTCTCAAAGGCATCCATCCTTATCTCATCCAGTTCATTGAGTTGAAGAAGTCTCTTCTCCTTTACACTCTTGATGTCAAAGTTTAGAAGCTTCACAGCCCACAATGCCTTGTATTCAAGCTCAACTGGCAAATGACAAGATTTCCCATAGACAAGGTTGAAAGGAGTAGTGCCTAGAGGAGTCTTAAAGGCTGTTCTATATGCCCAAAGAGCATCATCAAGCTTGTCTGACCAATCCTTCCTCTTGGTTCCCACAATCTTCTCCAAGATGTCCTTGATTTGCTTGTTGGATACCTCCACTTGGCCACTTGTTTGAGGGTGATAGGGTGTTGCAACCTTGTATTTCACTCCATTCTTCTTGAGAAGACCCTCAAATACCTTGTTGATGAAATGTGAACCTCCATCCCTTATAACCACTCTTGGTACTCCAAACCTTGGGAAGATATTGCTCTTGAACATTTTGATCTTCACTCTTGAATCATTTGTGGGACTTGCTATGGCTTCCACCCACTTTGATACATAGTCCACAGCCACCAAGATGTATTTGTCGCCATAAGAAGAAAGGAAAGGTCCCATGAAGTCTATCCCCCAAACATCAAACACTTCCACTTCAAGGATTGGGTTTTGAGGCATCTCATTCCTCTTAGTAATGTTCCCCTTCCTTTGGCAAGAGTCACATCTTGAAATAAAGTCTTGGTGTCCCTAAACATGTGTGGCCACCAAAATCCAGCTTGTAGCACCTTTGAGACAGTCTTGAAGGTAGCAAAATGGCCTCCATAGGAAGATCCATGGCAATGTGAGAGGATTCCTTCAACTTCTTCTTCAGCCACCACTCTTCTATAGATCTGATCTTTGCATAGGTTGTAGAGGTATGGTTCATCCCAATAGTATCTCTTCAAGTCTTTGTAGAACTTCTTCTTCTCATACCCTGCAAGACCCAATGGTTCCTTCCCAGTGGCTAAGTAGTTAACCAAATCAGCATACCAAGGTCCCTTCTCTTCAGCTGCCTTAACCTCTTCAATTTTCTTTCCAGTCTCAATAACTGCCACCACTGACATGATGTTGGTGTCAAAATCGGTCACGACGGAATCAATGACTGAAAGTCTCTAGAAAGTATTTCTTGAAACAAAAAGTCTCGGATAATTTGAAAAGAAGTTATACGAGATTTTCTCAAATTAGAATATCCACTCTCTGTGAGATCGGAAGACTACGGGCGTGCGCGGACGAGAGTCCCCGGAAAGATCGGTCCGCTCGCCCAAGGACATCAAGATTCGATCACCACAAAAACCCTAAACATAAAAGAATCTGCCTCGAAACTTCAAAGAGGTCGTTCTCTCAAACCGTGAGGAACCAGAAAACGATCAAGATATCAAATCGAAGCCCTCGCCGAGATCTTCAGCCTGGCGCCGGCGGCACCCCGTCCTGGCGCCGGCGGCACCTGTCACGCCGGCTGGACTGGCGCCGGCGGCACCGACCTGCCGGCACCCGTGGCGGGCCGCCTGGCGCCGGCACCGTCGCCGCGGGCTGGCCTGGCGCCGGCGGCATTCGCCTGGCGCCGGCGGCACCTCGCGCGGCCTGGCCTGGCGCCGGCGGCACCAGGCCTGGCGCCGGCGGCACCGCCGCACGGGCTGGCCTGGCGCCGCACCCCTGGCGCCGGCGGCACCGGCCTGGCGGCGGCACCGCCTGGCGCCGGCGGCACCGTCGCATGGGCTGGCCTGGCGCCGGCACTCGCCTGGCGCCGGCGGCACCTCGCCTGGCGCCGGTCGACGCCCTCGCCCTGGTCTCGGTCCCATCGTGTTCGGTCTGATCCCATCTTGGCTTGTTTGGATCAATCATCATGAGTTTGGGACGATCACGGCTACGAATAAACATCCTACGACTCGATTGGAATCGCCCTCGATGTTTTAAGACAAAACTAGAAGGATTGGATTTCGAGAAGATATCGATAAAACAAGGTCGATTAACTTGAACATCGATCCTTTAGGTTATACGGTTTATTTTACGAAAGATAGTCTTTCCAGAAATCGTATAAAACGCTTAACGACTTAAGACAAGTCCACGGACTAACTTATGAATTTAGGAATTCAGGCCCAATCAGGCTATGACGGTTTGTCCGATATCCCTAACATCGGATAAACATCAAGTCACCAAAACTCGAGGATAATTACAAAGATCGGCGAAAATGGAATACTTCCTGAAGAGATAAGCTTGGGCCCAAAGGCGAGGTCCATCATCCTAAGGCAAACCGACCTTGGAGTAGATATATAAGGAGAGCAAGGGCAGAAGAGAAGGGGATCCGAGAATCCTAGATTGGAGACTTAGAGCATCCTGCTAGCATAGAGAACTTAGAACTTAGGCGGTTAGGCCAGCGAGGCAGGACTCAGAACGTCTGGCCGCCTCTTGTTCTAGTTTTATCTTCTCCGCAGACCCACGTTCCTCTCGGAAGGATCTAACTATACTTTTACTCAGAGCTCCGCACATAGAAACCCTAGGCATTACCTTCGACATGCCCGCTTCTATGACCAACGCTCATATTAGATGAACCAGGCCCTAGAACGTCTGGCCGCCTCCTGCTCGCAAATTTCCGCTCCACTCGGAAGGATCGGACAATTCTTTTACTTAAGAGCTCCGCACATAGAAACCCTAGGCGTTATCTTCGACATGCCTGTTTCTCTGACAAACGCTCATACTAGACGAACCCGCCCAGACGGTTCGATCTCTTGTTCAATTCTTTCTAACTGAACTACGTCCGACTTGATCCTCGAAAGGGGTACGTAGGCAGCCTTTCTTAAGGTCCAGTCTCAAATCTTAACAAATCTTTTTCCGCATTTATTCGGTCACTTGTCGTTGGCCGTCGCAGAGAATCCGGACCTTCAAGGAAAGTCGGGTTAACTTGGCTTTCCTCCGCAATCTTATTCATTAAAATTGACGGTGTGAATTTCGGTTCCCACACATGATAGCCACGAAATTCTCTTGTCTAAGTCCCTCATCAATAGGGATTCCACCTTCAATCCTCAGCCTGGACAAGTGACCAGCAATTCCATTCTCAATCCCTGGCTTGTCTCTAATCTCTAAGTCAAACTCTCGAAGCAAAAGGATCCACCTTAGTAGTCTTGTCTTGGCATCCTTCTTTGCTATGAGATGTCTCAAAGCTGCATGGTCAGTATACACAATGACCTTGGAACCCACCAGGTAGCTTCTGAATTTTTCAAAGGCGAAAACAATGGCCAGCATCTCTTTCTCAGTTGTGGCATACTTCATCTGTGCATCATTCAGGGTTTGGCTAGCATAATGAATCACATGAGTCTTGCCATCCTTCTTTTGCCCCAGGACAGCCCCAACAGCAAAGTCACTAGCATCACACATTATCTCAAAAGGGAGGTCCCAATAGGTGGCTGGACAATGGGAGCACTAACAAGTTCACCCTTTATCTTCTTGAAAGCCTCAAGACAATCTTCATCAAAGCTGAAAGTGGCCTCCTTGCACAGCAACTTGGTCATTGGTCTAGAAATATTTGAGAAGTCCTTGATGAATCTTCTATAGAACCCAGCATGGCCAAGGAAGCTCCTGATGTTTTTCACTGTCTTTGGTGGTGGCAAGCTGAACATCACCTCAATCTTAGCCTTGTCCACTTCAATGCCCTTTTCTGAAATCTTATGCCCAAGCACAATCCCCTCTTTGACCATGATGTGACACTTCTCCCAATTCAGCACAAGGTTGGTGTCTTCACATCTCTGTAGGACCCTGCACAAGTTGGACAAACAAGCAGAAAACAAAGATCCATAGACAGAGAAATCATCCAATGAATACCTTCACTATATCCTCAATGAGATCCGAGAAGATAGACATCATGCACCTTTGAAAGGTTGCTGGAGCATTACATAACCCAAATGGCATCCTTCAATAAGCAAAGGTGCCATAGGGGCATGTGAATGTTTTCTTCTCTTGATCATTGGGATGTATGGGGATTTGGAAGAACCCTGAATACCCATCAAGAAAGCAATATAGAGGATGGTTTGCAAGTCTCTCAAGCATTTGATCAATGAATGGCAATGGAAAATGATCCTTTCTAGATGCAGAGTTGAGCTTTCTATAATCAATACACATCCTATGGCCAGTTATGGTTCTAGTTGGTATCAATTCATCCTTGTTATTTTTAACCACAGTGATACCACCTTTCTTTGGAACTACATGCACAGGAGATACCCATTTAGAATATGAAATAGGGTAGATAACACCAGCATCTAAGAACTTAAGAATATCCTTCTTTACAACATCCTTCAGGTTAGGATTTAACTTTCTTTGATGTTCTATAGAAGTCATTGATTCATCCTCTAGATGTATCCTATACATGCATAAAGAAGGTGATATCCCCCTAATATCATCTAGTGAGTACCCAATTGCCTTTCTAAACTTTTTAAGTGCATTTAAAAGTTGAGAAAGTTCAAGTTCAGTAAGTTCACTACTCACAATGACAGGATATGACCCATTAGGGCCTAGAAATGCGTACCTTACACCATGGGGAAGAGGTTTTAGCTCCACTTTTTGTGCCTTGAGCTCACTCCAATCATCTTGTTGGGTGTCCTCTTGTTGAGTGGCTGAAACAGCTTGGTGCACTTCTTGTTTAAGCTCCTCATACTGGCCTTCATCATCAATCTTCTTGCGAGAATCCAACATGGCCACAATAGCATAACTCTCTTTGTTCTCAACCACTTGGACCTCTTTATCCACTGTCAAAGCATGCTGCAAAGGGTCCCTTATCGCCAACTCTCCAAGTGCCAATTCCTCAAGAAGCTCATCAGCAAGAGCTTCCATCTCTTCTATGTAAAACACTTGGCCTTGCACAATTGACCTCTTCATTACCCCATTGATGTCAAAAAGGAGAGTGTGCTCTTTCCCCAAATGAAGATCAATCTTGCCTTCTTTCACATTGATAAGGGCTCCTGCTGTGGCTAAGTGATGTCTTGCATATTTTCATTGTTTTAGCTTTCCATTTTGTGCATTTCATCCCTTCTAGATTAGGCATTAGGCATATTTAGGTTCATTTTCCATTCATAAGTCTTTATCAGGTCTTGGAGTGTACTTTGGAGAATTTGAAGGTGTTTGGGGGTACTTTGTTACAAAAAGGAAGGGTGAAAGATGGACATGGACGATGGCCATAAAAAGTCTTTCTGTGCTAAGATTTGGTGGGAACATAAAATTTTGAGTTAGCTTTCCATTGGGAGTGGTTTCAAGCCATTTGAAGCCATATTGGAGGAGTTATGATTATTTGAGTGAAGGCATGTCAGTACAACAGGGTCAACACACTCGGCCTGACCATCCCGCACGGGACGAAGGGATGATGCTGGACGATGCAGCACCCGGACGGACGTACGCGACCTCGATAACCCGCACGGCCTGACCGCGGGAACAGACAGCACGTACGCGGCCTGGACACCCGGATGAAGCTACCCGCGTACGATCACCAACCCACCGGACGCACCCGAGGATGACGACCCGCACGGATTCAAGAGGACGGACCAGCACGTATGCAGGACGATCACACCCGACTGGACGCCACCCGTGTGCGAGCATACCCGGACGTCCACACCCGACTAGACGCCACCCACGTGCGAGCATACCCGAGCGTCCACACCCGAGGAAGACGACCCGCACGGCCCGACGATGGAGAACGCCCAGGATCAGGACGCGGCCGATCACACCCGACCTCCCTCGCCCGCGTACCACTCCACTCGACCCCAGTACACTCGAGCAGACGACACCCGGCCTTGGCACACGCGGCCCGAAGCACCCGCACGGCCTGCACACCCGACTTGGAGGACGCGGCCTGAAGCACCCGCACGGCCTACACACTCGACTTGAAGGACGCGGCCTGAAGGACCCGCACGGCCTGCTTGCTGCTGGACACTGACATCACGCGGCTCAGAGCACCCGGGGAGGACAACCCGAACAGTTAGACAAGCTGGACGAGCATCCTCATACGCGGGTGGTCATACCCGGCCTGGTGGAAACCTATCCGACCAGGGTATCCGAGTTTCTTCCTTTTGGAGCATTTTGATTGGCTTAGACCGTTACTCTTCTAAGGGCTTTTTAGTCATTTTACTTATATGTGTTTAGGGCTTTTAAGCCTACTATAAATACTCTTATTATCCCAAGTTTGGGACTTATGTTATTTATGATCTAAGAACACAAACCTTTTGAGTGAAGCTTCATCTTTGATTTATTATCTCATCTCATCTTGTGTTCTTGATTGTTGATTTCATCTCCTTTCTTTCTCTATATGTTTAAGCTTGAATCTCTCATGGGTTTAAGAGTAAGCATGTGGATTAGTGAGTAGATCCATCTAAGATCTATGGGTTAGGGTGATTGAGAGTGATTAAGTGTAGATCCAAGGTGCTTAGTGTTAGATCTATCATTTCCTTGCATTGATTTGGTGTTCTTAAAGCTATATTTGAGTTGGCCTTTCAAAGATAGAGTCATAGGCATTTGATGCCCGAAAGGTGTTCTATGAAATGCCTGAACCAACTCATCTATGCTTTTAGCTTGCTTTGCCTAAGAGATTAGTTGTCAAAGAAGCTAAGATTGCTATTAGACTCATTCTCCATGTTTGCTTTGATCATTACAGCCAAAGAGATTTGGTGTACTTGGGTGATCATTGCAAAAGAGCATCCATCTAGAGATAGAGCTTGCTTAGTTTTGTTGTCTAGGCATAAGGAATTAGATTGATTGAAAGGTCAGCATCTTGGATTGAATCTTAAACATTTGATATCAAGTCCCTACACCCATGGGTCTCAATCTCCTCATAAGAAAGAAAGTTTTACTTTTTGTTGCATTTTACTTATTGTCTTAGTTTTATAATCATCCTCTTTAATGATTGCATTTAGATTAAGCATAGACTTTCATTCCCTCTGTTTCATTGTCGCTTAGGACTGGTTCGACAATCTTATATACTACATCATTTGATTAGGACCTTAGAAAAGTTCTTTCATCACTAAGAATGGTCTTCCAAGGATCAAGGGGTCTCTAGCTTCTTCATACATCTCAAGCACAAGAAAATCAGTAGGAATCTCACAATTTCCCACCATCACAGGGAGATCTTCAAGGATACCAATATGGAATTTGACTGAGGGATCAGCAAGCACCAAAGAGAGTTTACACTCCTTGTATTGGCTGAACCCAAGCTTCTTGGCAACAGATAGAGGCATGAGACTGACACTAGCTCCCAAGTCGCATAGACATCTCTCAAACATCAAAGGACAAATGGCACAAGGTAGGGTAAAGCAGCCTGGATCCTCTAGCTTCTTAGGGATTGTCAATCTCTGGATGATGGCACTGCACTCATGAGTAAGAACCATCATGCCCTCCATTGCCTTCTTCTTGGCAGCCTCAACATCCTTCAAGAACTTGCTGTATTGAGGGACAGGCATGAAGGCATCAATGATGGGCATTGTGACTTGAACTTCACTCATTTGCTTCTCAAAGAGTGCTTTGTACTTCTCCAAAAGTTGCTTCTTGAATCTTCCATGAAATGAGAGCTTAGGTTCATAGGGAGGAGGAACAAAGGAAGACTCTTTTGTTGGAGTGGCAACTTCACCATGCTTTAGTGTTTTCTTCTCTTCTCCAACCTTTCCTTTACCCTTAGCTTCTACAATCTTTTCTACAATCTCCTCATCAACCTTTTCATCTACAATCACAACAGTTGTTAGCCACCCCCACCTAGTGTCTCACCATCCTTGGGGAAAGCTCTTGGAGGTAACTCTCTACCACTTATCAAAGTAATTGCCTTCATTGGCTCGTTGGGGTTTTGCTCAGCCTTTCCTGGTAGTGTTCCTTGTTGGCGATTTGGCTGAGAGTTCATAGAAGCAAACTGATTCTCCAAAGCTCTTATCTTGTTGTTTAGCTCAGTATAGCTGCTATCAATCTTGGAGTGAACAGTCTTAAACTCATATCCAATATCCTTGGCTGTTCTAGCTTGACCTTCCAATATTTGTTTGAACATAGCTTCCATACATGAATCTGGAGCTTTAGCTTGGGAGGAGCTACCTTGAGCTTGAGTAGGCTGATTGCCTTGATTGGTAAAACCAGGAGGAGGATTCTGCCTAGGCTGGTAGTTCCCTTGCTGAGTGTTTTCCTTGGGTTGATAGCCTCCTTGCTGGTTGTTGGGATAAGACCTTTGCTGGTAGTTGTTGTACTGAAAGTTAGGCTCCTTCCTGTATCAAGTACCATTGTTGTTGATGAAGCAAAGCTCTTCTTGCCCTTCTAACCCATCAACTTCATTAACCTTAGGAGGATTTTCTTGACTAGGACCACCCACAAAGTTGATCTCCTCCTTTTTGGCCTGGTTAGCAATCAGCAAGTCTATCTTCTCTTGCAAGGACTTTATTTCCTTCTTGGTCTGGTTGTCATCAGCTCTGGTGGTTCTATCAGCTCTGTCATGCTCTCCACTGTAAACTGCGTCACTCTTCACCATGTTGTCAACCAGCTCCTCAGCATCTTCTCCAGACCTGCCCAGGAAGAAACCATTGCTTGCTGTATCCAATCTTGCTCTGAACTCAGGAAGGGCTCCTCTGTAGAATGTACTCAGCAAACTCTCCTTTGAAAAGCCATGGTGTGGGCATTTAGCTTGATACCCTTTGAACCTCTCCCATGCATCACTAAAGCTTTCCAAGTTCTTCTGCTGGAAGCTAGAGATCTCATTCCTCAGCTTGGCTGTCCTTGATGTGGAGAAAAACTTCTCCAAGAAGGCTTTCTTGTAATCATCCCAAGTAGTGATGGAGTCACTAGGTAGAGATTTCTCCCATTGGCGTACCTTGTCTCCTAGAGAGAAAGGAAACAGCTTGAGCTTGAAGGCATCTTCGGACACACCATTGGTCTTGGACAAGCCACAATAGGTATCAAACTTGTCCTAAGGTTAACGAAGTTGAAGGGTTAGAAGGGCAAGAAGAGCTTTGCTTCATCAACAACAATGGTTCTTGGTACAGGAAGGAGCCTAACTTTCAGTACAACAACTACCAGCAAAGGTCTTATCCCAACAACCAGAAAGGAGGCTATCAACCAAAGCAAAACACTCAGCAAGGGAACTACCAGCCTAGGCAGAATCCTCCTCCTGGTTTTACAAACCATGACAATCAGTCTACTCAAGCTCAAGGTAGCTCCTCCCAAGCTAAAGCTCCAGATTCATCTATGGAAGCTATGTTCAAACAATTGTTGGAAGGTCAAGCTAGAGCAGCCAAAGACATTGGCCATGAGTTCAAGACTGTTCACTCCAAGATTGATAGCAGCTATACTGAGCTAAACAACAAGATTAGAGCTTTGGAGAATCAGTTTGCTTCTATGAACTCTCAGCCAAGTCGCCAACAAGGAAAACTACCAGGAAAGGCTGAGCAAAACCCCAAGGAGCCAATGAAGGCAATCACTTTAAGGAGTGGTAGAGAGATACCTCCAAGAACTCTCCCCAAGGATGGTGAGACTAAGTGGGGTGGCCATCAACATTGATGATGATGTTGTGATTGTAGATGAGAAGGTTGATGAGGAAATTCTAGAAAAGATTGTTGAAGCTAAGGGTAAAGGAAAGGTTGGAGAAGAGAAGAAAGCACTAAAGCACGATGAAGTTGCCACTCCAACAAAAGAGTCTTCTTTTGTTCCTCCTTCCTATGAACCTAAGCTGCCATTTCCTGGAAGATTCAAGAAGCAACTTTTGGAGAAGTACAAAGCACTCTTTGAGAAGCAAATGAGTGAGGTTCAAGTCACAATGCCCATCATTGATGCCTTCATGCTTGTCCCTCAATACAGCAAATTCTTGAAGGATGCTGTGGCTGCCAAGAAGAAGGAAATGGAAGGCATGATGGTTCTTACTCATGAGTGCAGTGCCATTATCCGAAGATTGACAATCCCTAAGAAGCTAGAGGATCCAGGCTGCTTTACACTACCTTGTGCCATTGGTCCTTTGATGTTTGAGAGATGTCTATGTGATTTGGGAGCTAGTGTCAGTCTCATGCCTCTATCTGTTGCCAAGAAGCTAGGGTTCAGTCAATACAAGAAGTGCAAACTTTCTTTGGTGCTTGCTGATCGCTCAGTCAAATTCCCCATTGGTATCCTTGAAGACCTCCCTGTGATGGTGGAAAATTGTGAAATTCCCACTGATTTTGTTGTGCTTGAAATGGATGAAGAAGCTAGAGACCCCTTGATCCTTGGAAGACCATTCTTAGCCACAGCAGCTTGATCCTTGGAAGACCATTCTTAGCCATAGCAGGAGCCCTTATCAATGTGAAGGAAGGAAAGATTGATCTTCATTTGGAGAAAGAGCACACTCTCCATTTTGATATCAATGAGGTAATGAAGAGGACAACTGTGCAAGGCCAAGTGTTTTACATAGAGGAGATGGAAGCTCTTGCTGATGATCTCCTTGAAGAATTGGCACTTGGAGGGTTGGCAATAGGGGACCCTTTGCAGCATGCTTTGACAGTGGATAAAGAGGTCCAAGTGGTTGAGAACCAAGAGAGTGATGCTATTGTGGCCATGCGGGATTCTCACAAGAAGATTGAGGATAAAGGCCAGTATGAGGAGCTCAAACATGAGATGCACCATGCTGTTTCAGCCACTCAACAAGAGGACACCCAACAAGATGATTGGAGTGAGCTCAAGGCACCAAAAGTGGAGCTAAAACCTCTTCCCCATGGTGTAAGGTACGCATTTCTAGGCCCTAATGAGTCATATCCTGTCATTGTGAGTAGTGAACTTACTGAACATGAGCTTTCTCAACTTTTAAATGCACTTAAAAAGTTTAGAAAGGCAATTGGATACTCACTAGATGATATTAAGGGATATCACCTTCTTTGTGCATGCATAGGATACATCTAGAGGATGAATCAATGACTTCTATAGAGCATCAAAGAAGGTTGAATCCTAACCTGAAGGATGTTGTAAAGAAGGAGATTCTTAAGCTCTTAGATACTGGTGTTATCTACCCTATTTCAGATTCTAAATGGGTATCTCCTGTGCATGTAGTTCCAAAGAAAGGTGGTATCACTGTGGTTAAAATGACAAGGATGAATTGATACCAACTAGAACCATAACTGGCCATAGGATGTGTATTGATTATAGAAAGCTCAACTCTGCATCTAGAAAGGATTATTTTCCATTGCCATTCATTGATCAAATGCTTGAGAGGCTTGCAAACCATCCTTTCTATTGTTTTCTTGATGGGTATTCAGGGTTCTTCCAAATCCCCATACATCCCAATGATCAAGAGAAGACAACATTCACATGCCCCTATGGCACCTTTGCTTATCGAAGGATGCCATTTGGGTTATGTAATGCTCCAGCAACCTTTCAAAGGTGCATGGTGTCTATCTTCTCGGATCTCATTGAGGATATAGTGGAGGTATTCATGGATGATTTCTCTGTCTACGGATATTCGTTTTCTGCTTGTTTGTCCAACTTGTGCAGGGTCCTACAGAGATGTGAAGACACCAACCTAGTGCTGAATTGGGAGAAGTGTCATTTCATGGTCAAAGAGGGGATTGTGCTTGGACACAAGATTTCAGAAAAGGGCATTGAAGTGGACAAGGCTAATATTGAGGTGATGGTCAGCTTGCCACCACCAAAGACAGTGAAAGACATCAGGAGCTTCCTTGGCCATGCTGGGTTCTATAGAAGATTCATCAAGGACTTCTCAAAGATTGCTAGACCCATGACCAAGTTGCTGTGCAAGAGGAGGCCGCTTTCAGCTTTGATGAAGATTGTCTTGAGGCCTTCAAGAAGATAAAGGGTGACCTTAGTTCTCCCATTGTCCAGCCACCTGATTGGGACCTCCCTTTTGAGATAATGTGTGATGCTAGTGATTTTGCTGTTGGGGCTGTCCTGGGGCAGAAGAAGGATGGCAAAACTCATGTGATTTATTATGCTAGCCAAACCCTGAATGATGCACAGATGAAGTATGCCACAACAGAGAAAGAGATGCTGGCCATTGTCTTCGCCTTTAAGAAATTCAGAAGCTACCTGGTCGGTTCCAAGGTCATTGTGTATACTGACCATGCAGCTTTGAGACACCTCCTAGCAAAGATGGATGCCAAGCCAAGAATACTAAGGTGGATCCTTTTGCTTCAAGAGTTTGACTTGGAGATTAGAGACAAGCCAGGGATTGAGAATGGAGTTGCTGATCACTTGTCCAGGTTGAGGATTGAAGGTGGAATCCCTATTGATCAGGGACTTAGAGAAGAGCATGTCATGGCCATCATGTCAGTGGTGGCAGTCATTGAGACTGGAAAAAAGATTGAAGAGGTCAAGGCAGCTGAAGAGAACAAATTACCTTGGTACGCTGATTTGGTTAACTACTTAGCCACTGGGAAGGAACCATTGGGGCTTGCAGGGTATGAGAAGAAGAAGTTCTACAAAGACTTGAAGAGTTACTATTGGGATGAACCATACCTCTACACCCTATGCAAAGATCAGATTTATAGAAGAGTGGTGGCTGAAGAAGAAGTTGAAGGAATCCTCTCACATTGCCATGGATCTTCCTATGGAGGCCATTTTGCTACATTCAAGACTGTCTCAAAGGTGCTACAAGCTGGATTTTGGTGGCCACACATGTTCAGGGACTCACAAGACTTCATTTCAAGATGTGACTCTTGCCAAAGGAGTGGGAACATTACTAAGAGGAATGAGATGCCCCAAAACCCAATCCTTGAAGTGGAAGTGTTTGATGTTTGGGGGATTGACTTCATGGGACCCTTCCCTTCTTCTTATGGCAACAGATACATCTTGGTGGCTGTGGACTATGTATCAAAGTGGGTGGAATCAATAGCAAGTCCTACAAATGATTCAAGAGTGGTGGTCAAAATGTTCAAGAGCACTATTTTCCCAAGGTTTGGAGTTCCAAGAGTGGTCATAAGTGATGGAGGTTCACATTTCATCAACAAGGTATTTGAGGGTCTTCTCAAAAGAATGGAGTGAAACACAAGGTAGCAACACCCTATCACCCTCAAACAAGTGGCCAAGTGGAGGT
The DNA here is from genome assembly GCA_016432835.1 of Brassica nigra. Taxonomy (NCBI): domain Eukaryota; kingdom Viridiplantae; phylum Streptophyta; class Magnoliopsida; order Brassicales; family Brassicaceae; genus Brassica; species Brassica nigra. Next base: position 57,222,037 of record CM028243.1, read on the forward strand.
CTCCAACAAGAAAATCAAGGGGATTTTGGAGAAGGTTGTAGGAACCAAGAGGAAGGATTGGTCAGCCAAGCTTGATGATGCTCTTTGGACATATAGAACAGCATTCAAGACTCCTCTAGGCACTACTCCTTTCAACCTTGTCTATGGGAAGTCTTGCCATCTGCCAGTTGAGCTTGAATACAAGGCATTGTGGGCTGTGAAGCTTTTAAACTTTGACATCAAGGGTGCAAAGGAGAAGAGACTTCTTCAACTCAATGAACTAGATGAGATAAGGATGGATGCCTTTGAGAACTCAAGGATCTACAAGGAAAAGACTAAGGCTTTCCATGACAGGCACATCCTCAAGAGAGAGTTCAAAGCAGGAGATCAAGTGCTTCTTTACAACACTAGACTAAAGCTATTTCCAGGAAAGCTTAAGTCAAGGTGGTCTGGTCCATTTGTGATCAAAGAAGTGAGGCCTTATGGAGCCATTGTGTTATGGGATAAGCAGGGTAATTACTTCACCGTGAATGGCCAGAGACTCAAGGAATACATGACCACAATGCCAAAGGAGGATGGGACATCAACCCCCACTCTCTGATGCCCCCTTGCCTAACCTCAAAGGAGGCAAAGTCAAGCTAGTGACTTTAAACAAGCTCACTTGGGAGGAAGTCCCATGGTTATCCATGTACATATTGCATTTGGATTTTTATTTTTCATCAGCAAATCCTTTGAATGATTATGGGGCCAGGTTGGGAGCTTGAGAATGAATTCACTGAGGTTATGAGATGGAGGAGACACGAAAAGAAGTGAGTTGGTTCAGTGATGAGGAGAAAAAAAAAATTAAAAAATAGAGGTGAAATTTTTCCTTTGAGGTTTGGGCGAATGGATGTACCCGGGTGGTGTTACTCGGGACACGGCACCCGCACGGGTGGAAAGACCAGAACGGACGGACGTAGTCGGGTGGTGTTACTCGGGACACGGCACCCGCACGGGTGGAAAGACCAGAACGGACGGACGCACCCGGGTGGTGTTACTCGGGTTGAAGCAGCAACACGGGTGGAACGATCAGGACGAACGGACGGACGGACGTACGCGGGTGGTGTTACCCGGGACGCAGCACCCACACGGGACGAAGGGACATACGCGGGTGGACATACCCGGGTCGTCCAAAAGCCCCAGCACCCGCGTTCCAGCCGTGACCCGCGTGACAACCCAGAACGCGACCCGCCCGACCCAGGTAAGTGTTCTTCCCCTTTTTCCGACCCAAACCCACCTGAACCCGACCCAGAAACGTTTTACCTTACCCAGAAACCTTTTAAAACCCTAAGCCACCCTCTCTATCCTCATTTCATCTTCTTCCTCTTATCATAATCCTCTCTAGCCTCCAAGAACATAAATTCCCATAACTTTGTCAAATCTCAACCAAATCACAAATTTCTTTTTCCCACATCAAGGCCTTCTTCCCCTAGATCTACTTCCTTGAACCTTTTCATCTTTATCCTTCATCCAAAGCAAGGTTCAAATGGGAAGGAAAGATGATAACTTGATTGCACAAGAGAAGGCTGAGGCTGCTGAGAAAGAGACTGCTAGGTTTGGAAAAAAGTTAGGCTCCATGCCTGAATCTGAGGAGGAACGTAGGCAACAAGCTTTGGCTATGTTGAGACAGAAAGCACAAGCCAAAAAGGTTGGAAAAAGAGTGGTTGATGGGGCAAACAAGCAACCCAAGAATGAAGGAAAAAGGATGGTTAGTGATGAGAAAGGAACTGCTGGTGCCCACAAGCAGTCTCAGAGGGATGGAAAAAGAGTGGTTGATGTTGATCACAAGACTACCAAGGCGGATGGCAAGAGGTTGGCTAGTGATGAGAAAGTGCTTGATGATGCTTATAAAAAGGCCAAGAAGGATGGAAAGAGAGTGGCTGTTGGTGATCACAAGAGCACTCCTTCAAAGAAAGCTAGAGCTCCAAGATCTCACAGTGTGGGACCTCTTGTTTTGGAGAAGAACACAAAGAAGGATGCTGAGAAACCCACTCCTCCCACCAAGATCAGAATCAAGGCACCAAACCCAAAGACATTGGCACCTCCACCCTTGGAGCCAGTAGATGAAACTGTTGAAGAAGCATCTTCTCCAAATGGAAGTGTGGCTGAGCATGAAACTTTCGAAAAGTTAGGGTTCAACCCTCATAGAGATCGACAAAAGAAGCCCACTGAAGTTGAACTATTGGAGCAGATGAGGCAAGGAGTATCTTGGCCTCCAACCAGATTTTCTGATGTGAGGCTAATGAGGGAGATAGAGATTGACCAAGACATGAAGGATTTGCTTGCTCTCATGAACATGGACAGCTTCTATTCCATGGCTCACCCAACACATAAAGAGGTCTCTTGCCAATTCTTGGCATCCCTGGAGGCCACATTCCACTCCTCTCTACATGAGGAACAAGGGTGGGGAAGAATCAGTTTCAAGATTGATGAGAAGACTTATTTCATGACTTTTTCTGAGATTGGAGAGGTGCTAAGCCTCAAGGATTTGAAGGAGTCTTCTTTGCCTAACCTGAAAGGGCTTCCTAAAGGAAAGTCCCTTCCCCACTTCACTTACAAGCTCTTATCCGGCAAGGATAGAGTGTCCAGCAGAGACAAGAATGCTTCTATCAGGCATCCATCAGTCCGCTACCTCCATAGGCTGATTGTCCACACCATCTACCCAAGGAAAGAGCCAAGCAACGTGAATGGAGAAGACTTGAACCTCATGCACCAAGCTATCCAACACTTTGCCTTACCTCCTCACTTACCTGAAGTCCCCACTGATTTCTACGCTGAGTTTGGTATGGTTGGATACTTTGTGAGGCGCCTCATGTACTACAAGGATTATGCTTGGACAAACAGGGATCCAGAGGCTCAGATTGGAATAGGTGGCTTGATCACACCTTTGCTTGTGCACCAGGGTATTAGCTTGGGCGATGATGTATCTGGTCCCTCTTTCATTGATCTCAGCTACTTGAAGTCAGCTCATTACTTCTCTGGACGATACAATGGGAGGTGTGTTTACTCGTACTTGAGAGGTTCCACCACAGTTGAGCTGCTTCTCCCTAACTATAAGCTCACTTCATTGAGCACAGCAGGGACTATAAGTTTTGATATCAGTGAGCAGCACCTCCTAGGTAGTCATGGGACTCTAGGCCCTATGGTATTACACATAAACAAGAAAGCAGCAGCAAAGGCAGCTAAGTTTGATCAGGATATTCCAGCAGAGCCACAGCCCATCTCTTTGGTCCTCCTCACTATAAGTTTGAGCAATGCACCAGTGCCCTGCCTATTGGTCCCATTCGCCAAGCTCATGACCAGATTATCACATTACAAAGGTGGAACAGAGCTCAAGATAGGACTATCTACAAGCTCACCAAGAAGTGCAAGGAATTGAGGAAAACTGTGAAGAGACAAGCTGAAGCTTCAGCTCAGTTCATGAGAAAGGTTGCTGATGTTATGACTAGGGGAGCTGTAGCAGGATGAAAGGCTGAGGATTTCAATCTTGATGCTTTCCTTGCACCCCCTCCTCTACCCCTTCTTGACCCCAATGCGCCTCAAACCGAGAAGCAAGCCCTCCGTAGCTTGAGGAACCCTTACATCGCCCCATCCGCGTCCGGAAACAAGTCACCAAGCCTAAGCACCACTGCTGATGAAGATGACTCTGAGGGTGAGGAATCAGCCTCATCCCATGCTCCATGAGGTACTCCATTTCCTGATCATTGTATATACCATTCATCTTTGCATTTAGATTTCTTTTATTTTCTTTTAGGCCCTTCTCTACATTTAACAAACACATAGACTGTGTGAATTAAGTGTAGGGGAGGTGTCAAGTTGCTAATAGTCTTGTGTTTTATGGCATTTGCATGCACTTGTAGATAGTTATTGCATAGAAAAACCAAAAAAAAAAATTTGAAAAATTTGAAAAGCACAAAAAGAATCATGTAGTTGCATTAGGATTGAGTCTAGATCATTCACTTGCATAAAAAAAAAAAAAAAAATCATCATATAGGTTGCATCATGCATAAGGGGACAAGGATGATAGCTGCCCTGTAAAGATGCTCATGCTAAGTTCTTAAAGTGATAACCTTCATAACCATAGTAAGTAGCTTGAGTAATCTTAGGATAACTTGTAAACTTTGTGCCTTGAAATCTCTTCCTAAAGCTTATTTGATTGATTGATGCTCTCTCTTTGAAGTTTGCTCCTGTCATATTTAGACTCTAAGTCTCTTGCTCATGGTCCCTTGTGTACTAAGTCATGGATAGAACACTTGAGTTGTCCCTCCCATTCTTTGCCTATCTTTTTGGACAAACTCAAGTGGCACTCCACACCCTTAAACCCTTAAAACTTTACCTCCTTTCAAGCCTTCATTATTTGTTCAGTGAGGCCTTCTTTGGAAAGCTTTACACGTGCATAATGTTGAGAGTATTGGGAACGACAATGCTTGGTCTCCATTTTAGCTAGATTAGACATTCATATTGTCTAGCTTCTAGGATGGGGGTGAGTGTTGTAAAGTTTGATCTTGGGAGTGTGAGAAAGAGAGGAAAGAAATGGTAGACTCTTAGAACTCAAAAGTGATTAAGTCTTTAGGGATAAACAAATGAAAGTCTAGCTCAAGTTTGTAATGAAAGTCTTGGCCCCCATTCATTAAAAAAAAAAAAAAAAAAAGAAAAAGAAAAAAAAGAGAGATGAATAAAAGGGGCTAGCAAAAGTTGTTATGAGCTAGCAAGTGTTTAAAAAAAAGTGTAAAAATCCCTTGTAGACTTCAAAAAAGTGAAGAGTTCTAAGTGAGAAAAATGTTCTTGAGAGTTTGGGAATTCTTTGGGTGAGTGAAGAGAGAGTGGGGCTTGGCATTAGGGAATAGAGTAAAATTTGCTTTCATGTTTAGGAAAAAGGTAGGATAATGGAGATTGAGCATTGTATGCATGAATTGAACCCTTTCTTAGATATATCATGTGCAATGTCAAATCTACTTTGTTTTGAGAGGAAACCACCTTGAAAGATGATCTTGAACCTCTTGATTCACTTTGCACTAAAGCCTCCTTCTCACCAAACCAAATGATTTGGACCATTTGACCATTTGCAAGATTTCTATTGAGTTTGCTTAATGATTGTAAGAGAGCAAGTAGATTTGTGGATTGTGGATTCATGATGAGTAAGTGTAGGGATCAAAAGAGTTGAGATAGGCCTTGAGAAGTTAGAGTTGGATTGAGTGTTTTCTCTAGCTAGTTGGTATGATTATGCAAGGTTATTAAGTTGAGAACTAAGAAGAGCATTCTTTTGGCTATGAGTCCCCTCCTTCAAACTGTTGGGGTCAAAAACGGTTATCTCGAAATCTACGGCTAAAGACCTTCCCGAAACTCAAAAGATTTCCAAGCGACTAACGAGGGAAAGATCGAACAACGAAAAAACCCACGGACGGCGAGACGGCCTGACGCCGGCAGCACGGGACAGCGGCCCGCACCGGCCCGGCCCGCCCGGCGCAAGACGCAGGCTGGCTGGCGGCGGGGGCGGGCGCTGGCGCGGCGGCACGCTGGACGCAGGCTGTCCTGGCGCCCGGCGGCACCGGCCTGGCGCGCTGGGCTGGCTGGCCTGGCGCCGCGGCACCGCCTGGCGCTGGCGCCGCGGACGCAGGCGGCCTGGCGCGGCGCACCCGCCTGGCGCCGGCCGCAGCGGGGCAGGCTGGCCTGGCGCCCGGCACCGCCTGGCGCCGGCGGCACAGCGACGCGGCTGGCCTGCGCCGGCGGCACCCGCCTGGCGCCCGGCGGCACGCTGGGCTGGCCTGCGCCGGCGGCACCAGCCTGGCGCCGGCACGGGATGGCTGGCCTGGCGCCAGCGGCACCGCCTGGCGCCGGCGGCACGCGGGACGCTGGCTGGCCTGGCGCCAGCGGCATCCGCCTGGCGCCCGGCGGCACCGCCTGGCGCGGCACCTGGCGCCCGGCGGCACGCGGACGCTGGCTGGCGGCGCGGCACCACCTGGCGCGCGGCGGCACGCTGGCGCTGGCTGGCGGCCGGCTCCGCCTGGCGCCCGGCGGCGGGGCAGGCTGGCCTGGCGCCAGCGGCACCAACCTGGCGCCCGGCAGAGGCAGGTTGGCTGGCGCCGGCGGCACCGCCTGGCGCCGGCGGCACCCGCCTGGCGCCGGCGGCACCGTCGCCGCAGGTCGGCCTGGCGTCGGTCCGCGGCCCTCGTCCCGGTCTCGGTCCTATCGTGCCCGGTTCGATCCCGCCTTAGCTTGTTTGAATCAGCCCTCGTGAGTTTGGTCCAATCAGGCTATGGCGGTTTACCCGATTCCACGAAACATCGGATAAACATCAAGTCATCGAAAGATAGCGGAAAACTTCGGAGATAATTACAAAGACCGGCGGAAAAGGAACATTTCGGAAGAGATAAGCTTGGGCCCAAAGGCGAGGCCCATCACCCTAAGACAAACCGACCTAGAAGTGGGTATATAAGGAGAGCAAGAGCAGAAGAGAAAGGCATCCCGAAAATCCGAGAATTAGACTTAGAGCATCCTGCTAACTTAGAAAAACTAGGGTTTAGGTAGTTAGACTAGCGAGCAAGGCTTAGGGCGTTTGGCTGCCTGCGACCTATCTTTTCCTTTAAATCGCAACTCTCTTTGTCTTTCGGAGAGTCCTTGTACTCGTTTCTCTTATCTAATAAAACGCCTTCGGGCAAATATTCCAAACTCTTATTTTTATCTATTGAACTTTATCGATTTCGTGTGCAACGCGGGAATCCGGACCTCAAGGAAAGTCGGGTTTACTTGGCTTTCCTCCGCAATTTTATTTATCAAAATTGACGGTGTGAATTTCGGTTCCCACAGTTTGGCTAGAAGGAGGGGACGGATTCTCTAACTCGAAAACCACCAATCGATCGAAGTTCAGTATGACGTCTTCGTCAGCCCGCAACATCATTATCTTCGAGGATCGAGCAATGGTCCGTGACGGCCAAACCTCACAACGATCTCCTCGTAATAGAACTCACGATCCAGGACATTGACGTAGCAAGGGTATTGGTCGACACGGTGCTCGGCCAATATTATCTACAAAAGCACCCTCGAGAGGATGGGCGCCGACTTAGGCCCTACGGATGACCCCAGCCCAGTATTCGAACTCTCGGGAGAAATTATGACCCTCGGCTCAACTAACCTCCTAGTAAAGGCGGGGCGTCGCCAGGAACACGGAATTCCTAGTGATCGATAGTCCAACATCCTACAATGCGATAGTTGGAACTCCCTGGCTAAACTCCATGAGAGCGATCCCATCAACATTCCACCTATGCCTCAAGTTCCCAACGCCTTTCGGGGTCGAGACAATACATGGAAGTCCGGAGCAGCAGATCTACCTCGCTACCGAACTAAAACGGAAAAACTCCGAAATCGAAACTTCTCGGAAAAAGCAAACGGTTAACAATTCACCAGAAACCTTCTGGCAGTCCCAAAGAGCCGAGGCCCTGGAAGGGAAGCGTGAACCAACCTGCGAACCGGTGGTTTCGATCTGTCTCGACGATTCTTTCCCGGAACGGTGTGTCGAGATCGGGCTAACCTCCGCGAACCAATGAAAGCAGAACTCATCGCGTGCCTCAAAAAGAACCTCAGTACGTTCGCGTGGGCTGCGGAGGATATGCCGGGAATCGACATTGGCGTAACATGTCACGAACTTAATATCGACCCAACTCACAAACCCGTGAAACAAAAGAGACGAAAGTTGGGACCTGAACGTGCCACCGCAGTCAATGAGGAAGTCGAAAGACTCCTCAAAGTAGGGTCGATAACAGAAGTCAGGTATCCGGACTGGCTCGCCAACCCCGTCGTGGTAAAAAAAAACGGCAAATGGCGGGTCTGTGTCGATTTCACGGATCTGAATAAAGCCTGTCAAAGGATTGCCCGCTCCACACATCGACCGACTGGTCGAAGCAACCGGAAACAAGCTTCGTCATTCATGGACGCTTTCTCGGATACAATCAGATCATGATGAATCCCGACGATCGAAAAACTGCGCTCATCACAGACCGCTGAACGTATTGCTATAAGGTAATGCCTTTCGGTCTTAAAACGCAGGTGCAACATATCAGCGATTTGTCAACAGAATGTTTGCGAACAACTCGGAAAAACTATGGAAGTATACATCGATGATATGCTCGTAAATCTCTTGACGAACACGATCATATAGCCCACCTAGAGGAATGTTTTGCACGACTCAACCAGCATAACATGAAACTCAACCCGCAAAATGTAGATTCGCAGTGGCATCGGAGAATTCCTCGGATACCTCGTGAACGTATCGGAATCGAGGCCAACCCTAAACAAATCGGCGCTGATAGAAATGGCCTCCCGAGAACCAAGCGAGAAGTCCAAAGGCTAACCGAAGAGTCGCGGCTTTGAACCGTTTCATTTCGCCCACGGATAAGTGCCTACCGTTTACGAGACATTGAAGGGAAACAAGAAGTTCGAATGGTCGAGCAATGTGAAAAGCTTTCCAGCAATTGAAACATTACCTGGCCACCCCACCAGTCCTCGCAAAACCGTGGAAGGTGAACCTCTTTTCCTCTATATCGCAGTCTCCCGGCGGTCAGTGGCGCCTTGATACGAGAAGCGCTAACAAAACCAATCTTTTACGTAAGCAAGACATTACTGGATGCGAAACTCGATACCCTCTAATGGAAAAATTAGCATTCGCTGTCATAATCTCGGCAAGAAAACTAAGACCATATTTCCAGTCTCACGCTATAGTGGTTCTCACCACGTCCCGCCACGGATAATCCTGCATAGTCCAAGTCAATCCGAGGCTCGCAAAATGGGCAATCGAACTGAGTGAGTCGACGTCGAATATAGGGCGTGTGCAAAGTCCCAAGTACTGGCGGATTTCCTGGTAGAATTACCCACTAGAGACATGACTATCGAGGAACCAAACTCAACTTGGGTCCTCCACGTCGACGGATCTTCATCCAAACAAGGATCCGGAATCGGAATACGGCTCACCTCTCCAAACGGGGAAATCCTAGAACAGTCTTTCCGATTGGCTTTTCACGCTTCAAACAATGAGGCAGAATACGAAGCACTCGTCGCAGGATTGCGGCTGGCCCATGGGTTAAAAATCCGTAATATTCACGCTTACTGCGATTCTCAGTTAGTCGCCAATCAATACAGCGGAGAATATGAGGCGAGAGACGAAAGGATGGACGATATCTAAAACTCGTCCAAGAGCTGGCTCGAATTTCGACCAGTTCGCCCTAACCAGAATTCCTCGCTCGGAAAACGCCCAGGCTGACGCCTTGGCTGCCCTCGCCTCAAGCTCAGATCCAGGGCTCCAAAGAGTAATCCGGTCGAATTCATCGAGCATCCGAGCATCGGACCACCAGTGGTCGTCAATCTAATCCAGGACGAGATTGAAGATGCGGAAGAAGTCGAGGATCAGCGGAAGCGGATGTAAACCCGACCGAGTATGGCTGCGACAGCCCTTGGTTAGAACCAATCCGAGCCTATATCGTGAATGGAACCTTACCCGCCGAAAAATGGGCGGCCCGTAAAGTCAAAACTCAAGCGGCACGGTATGTCACGATAGAGGGAAAAATTTATAAGTGGTGTTTCTCTGGTCCTCTCATGGCATGCAGAAGGGGAAAGAGCAAGGAGAATCATGAAGGAGGTCCATTCAGGATCATGCGGAAATCATTCGGCGGAAGATCTCGCGGTTAAAATCAAACGCCACGGTTATTACTGGCCAACTATGGTAAAGACTGCGAGAAGTTCGCCCGAAGTGCGAAAAATGCCAAAGGCATGCTCCAACAATCCATCAACCCGCGGAGATCCTCTCCTCGATCTCGCCCCTATCCTTTCATGCGATGGTCCATGGACATCGTCGGACCTATGCACCCATCAAAACAAAACGCTTCCTCCTAGTCCTTACGGATTTCTTTTCCAAATGGGTAGAAGCGGAATCCTACGAAGTATCAAGGACACACAAGTCGAGAACTTCGTGGAAACATATCATAACTAGACATGGGGTCCGTCGAAATCGTAACAGATAATGGATCTCAATTTATCTCTACTCGATTCGAAGCATTCTGCGAAAAATGGAAGATCGACTTACAAAGTCAACTCCCAGATATCCGCAATGCAATGGACAGGCAGAAACCATCAACAAAACCGCCCTGACGGACTCAAGAAACGCTAGACGCCAAGAAGGGCGATGGGCAGAGGAGCTCGAAGGAGTTCTTTGGTCGCATCGTACAACCCCAAGACGGCTACGGGTGAAACTCCATTCGCCCTCGTTTACGGAACGGAATGTATGATCCGGGAAGTAGAATTCCCTGATACGGAGAAGATTCCTCCCGAAGAGAGGATTTAAACGACGCTATGATGCTGGACAACCTCGACTCATCAATGAGCGCGACCAGGCACTCACTCAAATCCAGAATTACCAGCACGCCGCGCAAGGTACTACAACTCAAGCGTCGCCATCGCAGGTTCAAAGAAGGCGATTTAGTCTTACGAAAAGTCTTCCAAAACACTGCGAGCAAACGCAGGAAAACTGGGAGCAAACTGGGAAGGACCGTACAAAGTCATAAAAGTAGTCCGACCAGGCTCATACCAAATCGCAAACATGCAAGACGTCAAAATCCCGAGAACTTGGAATGCGATGCACCTCAAAAAATACTACCACTAAGCGATAAAGCGTGGTACAAAAGAACTACGAGATGGCTTGATCCCTAGACAAGGGTACGTAGGCAACTCGCCAATCGGCGGATTCAGCTATCCCCCCAATTTAAAAAAGGGGGGGAATGGGTACGTATACTCGTATACTCCCACAAATTTCGAAGACTCTAAAATTTTCGAAACTTTTTCACGACTTTTTCAAAATCAGCCGAGACGGCCACAAACAGCGGATCTAGTGTCCGCTAAGCGATTATCACATCCAAAAACAAATCCCAGATGGCCAAACATTTCACGAGGCATTGTGAATGTGGACGCTTCTCCCTGGGTCAAACTTACGCGACCCCTTGGTCCCGCGTCCAAAACGGAAACGACAGTTTTTCTGGCTGCGAGCATTCGCAAAAGACATTCCCAAAGCCCGCAAACGTTTCAACGCGAGATACGGCATAAGGAAAAATCGACCTTCAGCATTGCGAGACGTCGCTAACGCTTGAAGGACATTCTTTTCCGCAAAACATTGCAGACGAAATCTTCGTCTCTAAAAACATACAAACGCACCTCAAAACGGTATCATTTCGTTGTTGCTGATCACAACAAACGAACTCTAACGTCCTAAACAGACAAATAGCCGCCCTTCGAGGGGTAGGCTCTCTTACATCCGACAAGGATAAACATAGCGCGCTATACAAGAAATCCAAAATTTTGGTCTAGCTCTTCGTAAAGGAAGTAGCTCGACTCACGCCAAAACAAATCATATAAGCCGACAACAATTCGCGGATTTTAAACGGTACGAGTCAGGTTGAAATCGCAAACAGGCAAAACGAAAGCCGATTTGTCATCGCAAAGCCTCAGTCCGAGAGTAAACCTAGGTCTTGCCCTAAACCCAGCCACGCTGGATCTTGACATCTCACAGACATAGTATGGTATACGAGATCCAAAAATTTGTCTCTTCACTTAAGCCTATTCGTTTCACGAGTTTTTCGCATAAATCGGTAAACCGCGGAAAATCTCGCTTTATGCAGACAATAGGTACGGTGATCATCGGGGAACTAGGAATGAGACGACAACTCACACCCTCCTTCTCATACTTCAAAGAAAAAACTGAAGTTCATAAATAATTAAAAACGTTTCATAGATTGAGACTGCGGAAATTCAAACAAAACCCCATAAAAGGGGCAGGGATTCGAAGCCACCAACGGCCAGTCCCGGTAAATACATCATGGCCTCTTAAACGGCCGAAACACATAAAAAACGAAATCCCAGAAGGGATTGATAGACCTAGACGCTCCCAGGAGCGTCATCTTCATCCTCACTTGCGACAGGGACAGCCTCGCCGTCGCCTCCCTCAGTCGCATCGCCACTACCCGCCTCGTCCGCGCCACCCTCGCAATCTTCTCCCACGCGCTCCCGATCTTCCGAGTTTTCGGAGGTCGGAGCTAGGGTGCATTCGGCTTGCAGACCGGCGAGGATCGACTCGAAATCTCCCTCGGTGGCCGCCCACTCTCCTTTACAGGACGATAATCTGGCTTCCTCCAAGTCCAAAGACGGGGCCTCGTTACCTCGAAGCAACTCGAGCTCGTTCAGACTCGATCCCCGCTAAAGCCAAGTCCCTCTTACGGACAGCTATCAAGGACTCAAACAGGATGGCTATCCTCGCGGACGACCATAGAAGTCGTCACTGGCATCAGCAACCTCCGAGGTTCTACGGGCGTTCATCTCCTCGTGAGCCTGAACCTTCTCCTGAAGACGGCGGACTTCCGAGGATTTACTCCTTTTCTCTTTCTTCACCTTGAGTAACGAGCTAGCGGTCTTCCCAAGGTCGCTCAAGATCGCTGATCTGAACCTCAAGCTGGGACGTCTGGGCGGCATGGGTATCCTCGACAGTCTGCAATGCGGCCTTAGTACGCTTCAACGCTTCCTGCGACGACTCCAGTTCCTTCGATAGACGAATGACTTCCGACCCGCACTCGCCAAGCATTCCGTCGATCAGAGACACAAACTGTCCGCAAAAAGGAAAGAGTAAGTATCATCGCAAAAAAGGTGCAAGAGTTACGGACAAAATCGAACCTTGGAACGATGGCGCCAATGGCTCACGAGGTCGCTTTCCTTCTTCCTTCTTTTCGCTCGGACGCTGGGCCAGCTCTTGCCCTTCCTTGGGCAGTGGCGGCACCAGCCGCTGGCAGTCCCAAGACAAGTTCCTCTTCGCCGGGAAGAGGTGCAGATCTATCGCATCATCTCTTCCGAGATCACGGGGCAGTCGAAGAACCCGATGGATGGATCTGAACATCGAGAGCCTGTTCAGGAACAATAACCCTTCTGTAGGCGGGAGGGCATCGGACGGGACTTCAGAGCTAGGAACCAAAGGAGCAGGCAAAGGGTTGGAGCAGCGGAAGAAACATCGCGCCTCGGTCCTCGCCCGCTTCGCAGCACTACGCCGGGATAGCTTAGCCTTGAAAGAATCAAACCCATCAGTCAGGGACGGAATAGCCTCTTGAACGGCCTGAACGGCGGGAGCTTGACTGGCCGGAACCGACGGAGCTTGGCCGGCCTCGCCCATCTCAACATCAGAACCATTCTTTTCAACTTGGGATGAAGACATTTTCTTTCTTGAGAGAGGAGAAGAGAGAATTTGGAAAGATGTGAAGAATGAGAAGGGAGGGTTGGCTACTTATAAGAAAAAAGGAGGAGAAGACACAGGTTCTCTGCGGAAAAATCCTTAGCCAAAGATTTCGATTTTCAAAAAAAATTCAGATCACTCGCCCGCAAAATCGTCTCCGACCTTACGGGCTGGGGCTAACTGTTGGGGTCAAAACGGTTATCTCGAAATCTACGGCTAAAGACCTTCCGAAACTCAAAAGATTTCCATAAACGACTAACGAGGATCGAACGAAAAACCCACGGACGGCGAGACGGCCTGGCGCCGGCGGCACGCGACACGCGGCCCGCACCGCGGCACCAGCCTGGCGCCGCGGCATCGCGGACGCAGGCTGGCCTGGCGCCGGCGGCACGCGGGACGCGGCCTGGCGCCAGCGCACGGGGCAGGCTGGCTGGCGGCCGGCACCCGCCCTGGCGCCCGCACGCTGACGCGGCTGGCCTGGCGCCCGGCGCACGCTGGACGCTGGCTGGCCTGGCGCCGGGCGGCACCGCCTGGCGCCCGGCGACGCGGGCGCTGGCGCCTGGCGGGCGGCACCCGCCTGCGGCGGGCGGACGCAGGCCGCCTGGCCGGCGGCACCGCCTGGCGCCGGCGGCACGCTGACGCTGGCTGGCCTGGCGGCGGCAACCTGGCGCGGCGCAGCTGGGCAGCTGGCCTGGCCGGCACCGCCTGGCGCCGGCGGCACGCTGGGCTGGCTGGCCTGCGCGGCTTCGCCTGGCGCCCGGCGGCACGCTGGACGCTGGCTGGCCTGGCGCCGGCGGCACCTGGCGCCGGCGGCGCTGGACGCTGGCTGGCCTGGCGCCGGCACCGGCCTGGCGCCGGCGCGGGACGCTGGCTGGCCTGGCAGCGGCACGCCTGGCGCCAGCGGGGGCCAGCTGGCTGGCGCCGCGGCGCACTCGCCTGGCGCCGGCGGCACGGGCTGGCTGGCCTGGCGCGGCGGCACCGCCTGGCGCCGGCGGCTGGACGCTGGTTGGCCTGGCGCCGGCGGCACCGCCTGGCGCCGGCGGCACTCGCCTGGCGCCGGCGGCACCTCGCCGCAGGTCGCCTGGCGTCGATCCGCGGCCCTCGTCCGTCTCGGTCCTATCGCGTGCCGGTTCGATCCCGCCTTTAGCTTGTTTGAATCAGCCCTCGTGAGTTTGGTCCAATCAGGCTATGGCGGTTTACCCGATTCCACGAAACATCGGATAAACATCAAGTCATCGAAAGATAGCGGAAAACTTCGGAGATAATTACAAAGACCGACGGAAAAGGAACATTTCGGAAGAGATAAGCTTGGGCCCAAAGGCGAGGCCCATCACCCTAAGGCAAACCGACCTAGAAGTGGGTATATAAGGAGAGCAAGAGCAGAAGAGAAAGGCATCCCGAAAATCCGAGAATTAGACTTAGAGCATCCTGCTAACTTAGAAAAACTAGGGTTTAGGTAGTTAGACTAGCGGAGCAAGGCTTAGGACGTTTGGCTGCCTGCGACCCTATCTTTTCCTTTAAATCGCAACTCTCTTTGTCTTTCGGAGAGTCCTTGTACTCGTTTCTCTTATCTAATAAAACGCCTTCGGGCAAATATTCCAAACTCTTATTTTTATCTATTGAACTTTATCGATTTCGTGTGGCAATGCAGGGAATCCGGACCTCCAAGGAAAGTCGGGTTTACTTGGCTTTCCTCCGCAATTTTATTTATCAAAAATTGACGGTGTGAATTTCGGTTCCCACACAAACCTCTCCTCCTTAGTCCTTGCTAGTTTACTTCTGGACAAGTAAAGGACTAGTGTGGGGGAGTTGATGTCTTGCATATTTTCATTGTTTTAGCTTTCCATTTTGTGCATTTTATCCCTTCTAGATTAGGCATTATGCATATTTAGGTTCATTTTGCATTCATAAGTCTTTATCAGGTCTTGGAGTGTACTTTGGAGAATTTGAAGGTGTTTGGGGGTACTTTGTTACAAAAAGGAAGGGTGAAAGATGGACATGGACGATGGCCATAAAGAAGTCTTTCTGTGCTAAGATTTGGTGGGGACATAAAATTTTGAGTTAGCTTTCTATTGGGAGTGGTTTCAAGCCATTTGAAGCCATATTGGAGGAGTTATGATTATTTGAGTGAAGGCATGTCAGTACACCCGGGTCAGCACACTCGGCCTGACCAGCCCGCACGGGACGAAGGGATGATGCTGGACGATGCAGCACCCGGACGGACGTACGCGACCTTGATAACCTGCACGGCCTGACCGCGGGAACAGACAGCACGTACGCGGCCTGGACACCCGGATGAAGCTAACCGCGTACGATCACCAACCCACTGGACGCACCCGAGGATGACGACCCGCACGGATTCGAGAGGACGGACCAGCACGTAAGCGGGACGATCACACCCGACTGGATGCCACCCGCGTGCGAGCATGCCCGGACGTCCACACCCGACTGGACGCCACCCGCGTGCGAGCATACCCGAGCGTCCACACCCGAGGAAGACGACCCGCACGGCCCGACGATGGAGAACGCCCAGGATCAGGACGCGGCCGATCACACCCAACCTCCCTCACCCGCGTACCACTCCACTCGACCTCAGTACACTCGAGCAGACGACACCCGGCCTTGGCACACGCGGCCTGAAGCACCCGCACGGCCTGCACACCCGACTTGAAGGACGCGGCCTGAAGTACCCGCACGGCCTGCTTGCTGCTGGACATGGACATCACGCGGCTCAGAGCACCCGGGGAGGACAACCCGAACAGTTAGACAAGCCGGACGAGCATCCTCATACGCGGGTGGTCATACCCGGCCTGGTGGAAACCTATCCGACCAGGGTATCCGAGTTTCTTCCTGTTGGAGCATTTTGATTGGCTTAGACCATTACTCTTCTAAGGGCTTTTTAGTCATTTTACTTCTATGTGTTTAGGGCTTTTAAGCCTACTATAAATACTCTTATTATCCCAAGTTTGGGACTTATGTTATTTATGATCTAAGAACACAAACCTTTTGAGTAAAGCTTCATCTTTGATTTATTATCTCATCTCATCTGGTGTTCTTGATTGTGGATTTCATCTCCTTTCTTTCTCTATATGTTTAATCTTGAATCTCTCATGGGTTTAAGAGTAAGCATGTGGATTAGTGAGTATATCCATCTAAGATCTATGGGTTAGGGTGATTGAGAGTGATTAAGTGTAGATCCAAGGTGCTAAGTGTTACATCTATCATTTCCTTGCATTGATTTGGTGTTCTTAAAGCTATATTTGAGTTGGCCTCTCAAAGATAGAGTCATAGGCATTTCATGCCCGAAAGGTGTTCTATGAAATGCCTGAACCAACTCATCTATGCTTTTAGCTTGCTTTGCCTAAGAGATTAGTTGTCAAAGAAGCTAAGATTGCTATTAGACTCATTCTCCATGTTTGCTTTGATCATTACAGCCAAAGAGATTTGGTGTACTTGGGTGATCATTGCAAAAGAGCATCCATCTAGAGATAGAGCTTGCTTAGTTTTGTTGTCTAGGCATAAGGAATTAGATTGATTGAAAGGTCAGCATCTTGGATTGAATCTTAATCATTTGATATCAAGTCCCTACACCCATGGGTCTCAATCTCCTCATAAGAAAGAAAGTTTTACTTTTTGTTGCATTTTACTTATTGTCTTAGTTTGATAATCATCCTCTTTAATGATTGCATTTAAATTAAGCATAGACTTGCATTCCATCTGTTTCATGGTCACTTAGGACTGGTTCGACAATCTTATATACTACATCATTTGATTAGGACCTTAGAAAAGTTCTTTCATCACTAAGAATGGTCTTCTAAGGATCAAGGGTCTCTAGCTTCTTCATACATCTCAAGCACAACAAAATCAGTAGGAATCTCACAATTTCCCACCATCACAGGGAGATCTTCAAGGATACCAATAGGGAATTTGACTGAGCGATCAGCAAGCACCAAAGAGAGTTTACACTTCTTGTATTGGCTGAACCCAAGCTTCTTGGCAACAGATAGAGGCATGAGACTGACACTAGCTCCCAAATCGCATAGACATCTCTCAAACATCAAAGGACAAATGGCACAAGGTAGGGTAAAGCAGCCTGGATCCTCTAGCTTCTTAGGGATTGTCAATCTCTGGATGATGGCACTGCACTCATGAGTAAGAACCATCATGCCCTCCATTTCCTTCTTCTTGGCAGCCACAACATCCTTCAAGAACTTGCTGTATTGAGGGACAAGCATGAAGGCATCAATGATGGGCATTGTGACTTGAACTTCACTCATTTGCTTCTAAAAGAGTGCTTTGTACTTCTCCAAAAGTTGCTTCTTGAATCTTCCATGAAATGGCAGCTTAGGTTCATAGGGAGGAGGAACAAAGGAAGACTCTTTTGTTGGAGTGGCAACTTTGATGTCTTGCATATTTTCATTGTTTTAGCTTTCCATTTTGTGAATTTTACCCCTTCTAGATTAGGCATTAGGCATATTTAGGTTCATTTTGCATTCATAAGTCTTTATCAGGTCTTGGAGTGTGCTTTGGAGAATTTGAAGGTGTTTGGGGGTACTTTGTTACAAAAAGGAAGGGTGAAAGATGGACATGGACGATGGCCATAGAAAAGTCTTTCTGTGCTAAGATTTGGTGGGGACATGGCATTTTGAGTTAGATTTCCATTGGGAGTGGTTTCAAGCCATTTGAGGCCATATTGGAGGAGTTATGATTATTTGAGTGAAGGCATGTCAGTACACCCGGGTCAGCACACTCGGCCTGACCAGCCCGCACGGAACGAGGGGATGGTGCTGGACGATGCAACACCCGGACGGACGTACGCGACCTCCATAACCCGCACATACTGACCGCGGGAACAGACAGCATACGCGGCTCGGAGCACCCGGACGAAGCTACCGGCGTACGATCACCAACCCACCGGACGCCCACACCCGACTGGACGCCACCCGCGTGCGAGCATACCCGGACGTCCACACCCGACTGGACGCCACCCGCATGCAAGCCTACCCAAGCGTCCACACCCGAGGAAGACGACCCGCACGGCCCGACAGTGGAGAACGCCCAGGATCAGGACGCGGCCGATCACACCCGATCTCCCTCACCCGCGTACCACTCCACTCGACCCCAGGACACTCGAGCAGACGACACCCGACCTTGGCACACGCGGCCTGAAGCACCCGCACGGCCTGCTCACCCGACTTGGTGGATGCGGCTTGAAGCACCCGCACGGCCTGCACACCCGACTGGAAGGACGCGGCCTGAAGGACCCGCACGTCCTGCTTGCTGCTGGACACGGACAGCACGCGGCCTAGAGCACCCGGGGAGGACAACCCGAGCAGTCGGACAAGCCGGACGAGCATCCTCATACGCGGGTGGCCATACCCGGCCTGGTGGAAGCCTATCCGACCAGGGTATCCGAGTTTCTTCCTTTTGGAGCATTTTGATTGGCTTAGACCATTAATCTTCTAAGGGCTTTTTAGTCATTTTACATCTATGTGTTTAGGGCTTTTAAGCCTACTATAAATACTCTCATTAACCCAAGTTTGGAACTCATGTTATTTATTATTTAAGAACACAAACCTTTGAGTAAAGCTTCATCTTTGATTTATTATCTCATCTCATCTTGTGTTCTTGATTGTTTATTTCATCTCCTTTCTTTCTCTATATGTTTAAGCTTGAATCTCTCATGAGTTTAAGAGTAAGCATGTGGATTAGTGAGTAGATCCATCTAAGATCCATGGGTTAGGGTGATTAGGGTGATTAAGTGAAGATCCAAGGTGCTTAGGGTTAGATCTATCCTCTCCTTGCGTTGATTTGGTGTTCTTAAAGCTATATTTGAGTTGGCCTCTCAAACATAGAGCTATAGGCATTTCATGCCCGGAAGGTGTTCTATGAAATGCCTGAACCAACTCATCTATGCTTTTAGCTTGCTTTGCCTAAGGGATTAGTTGTCAAAGAGGCTAGAATTTCTATTAGACTCATTCTCCATGTTTGCTTTGATCATTACAGCCAAAGGGATTTGGTGTACTTGGGTGATCATTGCAAAAGAGCATTCATCTAGGGATAGAGCTTGCTTAGTTTTGTTGTCTAGGCATAAGGAATTAGATTGATTGGAAAAGTTAGCATCTTGGATTGAATCTTAATCATTTGATATCAAGTCCCTACACCCATGGGTCTCATTCTCCTCATAAGAAAGAAAGTTTTACTTTTTGTTGCATTTTACTTATTGTCTTAGTTTAATCATCATCCTCTTTAATGATTGCATTTAGATTAAGCATAGAGTTGCATTCCCTCTGTTTCATGGTCACTTAGGACTGGTTCGACAATCTTATATACTACATCATTTGATTAGGACCTTAGAAAAGTCCTTTCATCAAATTGGCGCCGTTGCCAAATTCTAAGTTGATTGTGACATTGGGATTTAGTCACTTGCTTGAGACTAAATCATTTTTCTTTTCTTGTGATATTGATTCTCCTTTTGCCTCTTCCTTTGATTTTCAGGTGTATGTGATGTCTTGCATATTTACATGTTTTTAGCTATCATATCTTGTGCATTTTTGCTCATTTAGAATAGGCATTAGGCATCTTTAGGCTCATTTTGCATTCATAAGTCCCTATTAGGTGTTGGAGTATACTTTGGAGATTTTGGAGATGTTTGGAAGTTTTGTGATGAAAAGAGGGGTTTAAAGATGAACATGGACGGAGGCCTTAAAAATGTCTTCTGATGCTAAAATTTTGTGGAGACACAGAAAATTGAGTTAGCTTTCCAATAGAAGGGGTTTCAAGTCATTTGGACCTGTATTGGAGAAGTTATGATCAATTCACTTGAAGCAAGTCAGGTTGGCCGGACGCGGCCTGGACTGCTCGGGTGAGAGTACCAGCGTGATACACCAGGGACAGGCTTGGACGGGCCAGCATGCGCGGCCAGGACGCTCGGGACACATGACCCGCGCGGGACATCAGGATGGAAAAGGGCCAATGCGCGGCCAGAGGTGCTCGGGGTGCATGACCAGCGGGATTAGACGGATGGACAAGGGCGGATCTTGCGACCAGGCGTCTGGCTTGCATGACCAGCGGGATTGGACGGATGGACAAGGGCGGATGCGCTGACCAGGCGTGCGCGGCTTGACTGACCAGCGGCCTGGTGGATTTCTCGGACGGGACGAACTGCTCGGGTCAGGGCCAGCCAGGCATGGGCAAGCTGACCCTGGCGTTTTGGCTCCTCTTTTCTCATTGGTCGAAAATCACTTGGCCAAGGGCATTTTAGTAATTTTCTCTTTTGTTTTAAGGGCTTTCAAGCCTCTTATATATATTCTTGTAATCTCATTAAGAGATCTAAGTTCTTTTCTCTCTAAAACATAATAAGATCTTGAAGAAAGTTTGGATCTTTGATCCTTTTATCTCATTTCTTTTGTGTTTAATAGATTATCTTCTTCTCTAATCATGTTTGGCCTTGAATCATCATTGATTTTGAGGTTTTCCATGAGTATTATTGAGTAGATCTATCTAGGGTTCATGGGCTAGGGAGACTAAGGGTGATTAAGTGTAGATCCAAGGTGCTTAGTGTTACATCTATCATCTCCTTGCATTGATTTGGTGTTCTTCTTGCTATATTTGGGTTGGCCTCTCAAACATAGAGCCATAGGCATTTCATGCCCGAAAGGTGTTCTATGAAATGCCTGAACCAACTCATCTATGCTTTTAGCTTGCTTTGCCTAAGAGATTAGTTGTCAAAGGAGCTAGGATTGCTATTAGACTCATTCACCATGCTTGCTTTGATCATTACAGCCAAAGGGATTTGGTGTACTTGGGTGATCATTGCAAAGGAGCATCCATCTAGAGATAGAGCTTGCTTAGTTTTGTTGTCTAGGCATAAGGAATTAGATTGATTGAAAAGTTAGCATCTTGGATTGAATCTTGATCACCCAAAGTCAGTTCCCTTGTCTCAAGAACCCCCTTGCCTCATTGAGAAAGAAAGTTCAATCTTTTATTGCATTTTTATTATTGTCTTAGTTTCATAATCATCCTCTCATCTTGATTGCACTTAGATTAAGCATGAACTTGCATTCCCTTTGCATTAGAATCTCTTAGAATTGGATTGACATCATGTATTCTACAACATTTGATTAGGACCTAGAAAAGTCTTATCATCAAATTGGCGCCGTTGCCAAGTTCTAAGTTGATTTTGACATTGTGATTTAGTCATTTGCTTGAGACTAAGTCATTTTTATTTTTTTTATCTTGTGATATTGGTTCTTGCCTTTTCTATCTTTGACTTTCAGGTGTATGATCACAAGAAGCAGAGGGGCATCCAACTTGGTTCCTACTGTTGAAGAGATTGCTGCACTTGAAAGGGAGATAGCTAGACAAAGAAGAGAAGTAGAGCAACAGGCTCATCTTCAAAGGTTGGGGTTTGAGATGGAGAATCTGCCTCAAGATGGTGATGTCGTAGGGGGCAATGGTCCAAGATCTGACAATCCTAGACCACCACGCCAGCCACATCACCAACCACGCCAAGCAAGAGCCATTGGAGCCTATGACCAACCTCACATTCATGGTCATAGGTTGAGAATCAGAGCACCAGCTGTGGAGAACAACAACTTTGAGATCAAATCAGGGCTGCTGCATTTGATTGAGAACAACAAGTTTCATGGCCTTGCTGTGGAGGATCCCCTTGATCACTTGGACACATTTGATAGCTACTGTAGCTTGTCCAAGATTAATGGAGTCTCTGAAGATGCTTTCAAGCTGAGGTTGTTTCCCTTCTTTTTGGGAGACAAGGCACATCTATGGGAGAAGGCTCTTCCAAGTGACTCTATCACAACTTGGAATGAGTGCAAGAGGGCATTCCTAGAGAAATTCTTCTCTACCTCAAGAACAGCCAAGATCAGAAATGAGATCTCTAGCTTTCAGCAGAAGAACCTGGAGAGCTTTAGTGAAGCATGGGAGAGGTTCAAGGGCTATTGGTCTCAATGCCCACATCATGGCTTCACCAAGGAGAGTTTGCTTAGTACCTTCTACAGAGGTGCTCTACCAGAGTTCAGGAGCAGATTGGACACAGCCAGCAATGGGTTCTTCTTGGGCAGAACTGAGCAGGATGCTGAGGAGCTGGTGGAAAACATGGCCAGGAGTGACTCAGTCTACAGTGAGGAGCATGATAGGGCCAACAGAGGCACTGATGAAGATGATCCGCACACAAGAAAGGCCCTGAAATCTCTCAAGAAAAGCTGGACAAGCTTCTTGTAGAGAAGGCTAAGCAAGAGCAGCTTAACTCCATTGGGAATCAGCAACAGAAACAGCCTGCTAGGACTACTGAGGTTCATGGTGTAGAAGGTCAAGAAGAGCTGTGCTTCATCAATTCTAATGGCACATGGTATAGGAAAGAGCCCAACTTCCAATACCAAAACAACTACCAGCAAAGACCTTACTACAACAATCAACAAGGAGGTTACCAAGCAAACCAGCCTACTCAGCCCCAAGGAAGCTCTTCTCCAGCTCAGGCTCCAAGTTCAAATTTGGAGTCCATGTTCAAGCAACTCTTAGAAGCTCAAGAGAGAAATGCTAAGAACATTGGTGATGAGTTCAAAAACATCCATGATAAGATTGATGGCACCTATTCTGACCTCAACAACAAGTACATGCAACTTGCCTCTCATCTCAAAGCTTTGGAGAGCCAGGTTGCCTCCATGTCTTCATCCTCCAAGAATCCAATGGGATCTCTACCAGGAAAACCAGAGAAGAACCCTAAGGAGACTTGCAATGTTATCCTCTCCACTTCTTCAAGGATTGCGTTGAGTGATCATAAGAATGATGTTGATGAGATTGAGAGGTTAGTGCGTGGACATCAGATTGAAAATGATAAGAGACTGGTTGTGGCCACAGCTGAAGCTAGAGTTGTGAAGAGAGCTGCTAAGAAGGTTCAAGGAAAGATTCTGAAGATTGATGAGCCTACGGTTGAGACACAAGTTGAGAAGAGTGCTAACCTGAAGCTGAAAGAAGTGAAGGAAGAGGACAATGAGATTAGGCTATCACCCTATGATAAGCTCCCTTTCCCTCAAAGGTTCCTCACCAAAGCTCAGAAAAAAGTGGTCTCCAAATTCAGAAAAGACCTCAGTGATATTGGAGTCAAGCTTCCAGAGATCACCAATATGCATGCTGCTCATGTCCAAATGATGCTCATACAGGACATTCTCACCCACCAAGCTGAAGTGGCTGAACTTTTGGACATCTCACTTCTGAAGATTGATCCACCAACCCCTCCAAAGTCCCTCCCTAAGCTTGAGTTTCAAGGGAAGTTCACCTTGTCTTGCTCTCTTGGTAAACTAACTATGGATGATGCTCTTGTTGATAGTGGTGCTAGTGTGAATGTCATCTCCTTGGATATGGTGCAGAGTATTGGGATTGAAAGCATGGAACCAGATACTCCTCCTCTCACCTTTGGGGATTCCACTTCTACAACCCCACTTGGCATAATCAAGGACTTCCCCTTGAAGATTGGATCCTGCACCATACCTATTGACCTCACTGTTTTGAAGATGGCATCTGAAGAGAGAGTCCCTTTGATCCCTGGCACTCCTTTCCTCACAACAGTTGGAGCTTGCATTGACTTTCCCAACAAGAAGGTCACCCTCATGCATGTCAACAAGGCTGTCTCCTACCCTCTCCAACCTCCAATGGAATCAGACTATTGTGGGACAATCACTTGTGATGCACAAGCTGTTGAGAAGCCCCACGATGAAGAGGTTGTTGGTAAGAAAGAAGGTCTTGATGGGGAGTATTCAAAAGAGTTGTGTGATGAGCACTTGGAAAGTGCTAAAGCAGAGAGGGATGACTGGAGTCTCAAAGGCCACTCATGGCAAGAAGAAGATGGTGAAAGAACCTCATCCTCCACCTCTTGATTTGCTCCCACATACTCTCACTCTCCATCCAAAGAAGCTCAAAGATGGAGTCATTGAGTACAAGATCAAGCACAAGGGCAGATCCACACCATTCTCAAGTGCTAGAGCCATCATCACTCCTCAGCTCCAAGATGACCCAATCAAGCTTCAAGGGCTTCTCTCTCAGGTCCTCACCATCACTCTTGAAGGTGGGAAGGACCCTCCTTCTCACTAGTCCAAGAGAAAAGGTAGTCAAGCTAGTGACTCAAAACAAGCTCACTTGGGAGGAAGTCCCATGATTATCCTTGTATATAGCTTTGCAATTTCAAATTTCCTTTTTAGTTTTTAATAAAAGTGGTCAAGATTTTCAGGTTGAGCAAAGCACTAGAGGAGAGAAGAATGGTGGTGAACCACTTAAGCCCCATGATCCATGTAGCAGCCTCCTCTAGTTGCTATGAACCAAGCCAGCTTCTAGTCATGACACAAGCACCATGCCCAAATCTCCTTGTGTGGTATTACTCCAACCCTTCTTGTATATACATTTGATTTTGCCTTGTTGAGGTATCTCTTACTCTCTTACTCACACAGGAGACTGTGTGATTTAAGTGTGGGGGAGGTACCGGATATTTGATCATGTTTGCTTTGTGATTTTGAGTCTCATGCATTGCATTGTACATTCATAAGTGCATAGAAAATCCAAAAAATTTTAAATTTTTGAACCATGTATATTGCATCACTTGCATCCTTAAGATTGAGTCTAGAGCATATAGGATGCATTCATTTGCATATGGAGCATTGCCTTGTAAAGAACACTTTCGTTTGCTGAATTTGGCACCCTAGTTAAACATATCAAGTAGCTTGAGCACCTTTTGAAAAAGCTTGCATGCTTTGAGCCTTGAAAACCGTCACCCGAAAATCCTCACCCTGAATTTGGCACCCTAGTTAAACATATCGGTCAATGACGAAATCGTCACCCGAAAATCCTCGAAAGAAAAGCCAAGCGACGATCAAATCCAAGAAACGGGTCGTCGCTCGATAAAACTCACAGAAGGCTCGTCCACTCTCATCTGGCCAGCGGCGAGGGTCCTAGCGCCCGTCCATGCGATCGTCTCATAATCTCGGGCAACGACAGCATCTTGGTCCCTTGAAACCCATGTCTGGATTGTCCGAGATCTACAATGAGTCTTTCGTAAAACCTTCCCGATTGTTTAAAAGATTCATCTTTTAACATATCTAAGACTTCGAACCACATTGCTCTCATCCTCGACAACGGAAAATCTTCAGATCTAAGTCCATCTCAAAATCCGATACTCGGAATCTCGTTGGAAACAATTATCTCGAGATCGACTAGAGACCCTCCCAAAACTCAAAATATTTCCCGCAAACAACGGCGAGGGAAGAATCGAACAAACCCACAGGCGGCAAGGCGGCCTGGCACCGCGGCATGCGGGCTGGCTGGCCGCCACGCGGACGGCTGGCCTGGCGCAGCGGCACCGCCTGGCGCCGGCGGCGCAGACGCACCGGCCTGGCGCCGGCACGCTGGCTGGCTGGCCTGGCGCCAGCCGGCCTGGCGCGCCAGCGGCCTGGCTGGCTGGCTGGCACGGCGGCACCGCCTGGCGCCAGCGGCAGCGGACGCGGCTGGCCTGGCGCCGGCGGCTTCCGGCCTGGCGCCGCGCAGGGGCTGGCTGGCCTGGCGCGGCACCGCACGCGGCCTGGCGCCCGGCGGCATCCGTCGCGTCGGCCTGGCGCCAGCGGCACCGTCCGCAGGCCGGCCTGGCGCCCGGCGGCACCGGCCTGCGCCGGCGGCACCCCGTGGTCGGCCTGGCGTCGGTCCACGGCCCTCGTCGGTCTCGTTCTATCGTGCCCGGTTCGATCCCATCTTAGCTTGTTGGATCAATCGCAAGTTTGGTATGATCACGGTTACTCTAGAACGCCACTTCCTCGACTAAACAAGGAATTGAGGTTCCTTCGGAAACACAGAGACCTTCAAAGACTGTCCTTTCGAGAAACCGCGCCTAAGCGGCCCGCGTGGCCAAAGCGCCGTCACGATTTTCGAAAGGAAGGATAACTATGGCGGTTTATCTTTATCCTCACATAAGAGATAAATGTCAAGTTTCCAGAAGATAAATATCAAGTTTCCAGAAGATAAATGTCAAGTTTCCGATAAACACAAAGATAGACGAAAATGGAAAAAGCCCGACTCAGCCCGGGAATAGACCGTCATAGGAGGAGTATATAAGGAGAGCTTTGAGCAAGAAGCAAACCAGATCACAAACTTTCAAGCACTTAGCACTTAGGCGATTTAGCATTCTTTTCGTTTTCACTAGCGAGCTGCGACTCAACTAGGATAGACTTAGGCGACCAGACTAGCGGACTCCTCGACAGCCCTTACGGCGGTTTCTTTTCTTGTTGTACGCTCAAACGAGAATTCAGAAATAAGATCTTTTCGCTCAACTTTTACGATTTCTATTTTCCGACTTTATTTGATTGTTTAGGTTATGCGGCCCAGCAGATATCCGGGACCTTCAAGGAAGATCGGGTTAACTCGGTTTTCCTCCACAAATCTTTATCGAAAATTGGCGGTGTGAATTTGGTTCCCACAGTTTGGCTAGAAGGAGGGTTTGGATCTATCTATCTACGCAACTGCACTTCGATCATGTCAGCCGGCGCCACCAAGGATCAGCCAGCTGACGGAACACCCGTCGGCGCCAGCGCTGAAGACTCCAGCTGGAGCGCGTCCGCGATCACTGCTGATGCAAACACTGGCTCAGGCAGATGAAGGAACTGTTTACCTCAGCGCGGCGCGGAACAACGGACAAGCTGATAACCTCGCTCGCAAAACAGGTCGATACCTTAACTGCGAGGAGCAAGTTGCAGCGGATCCACCAAGGCACGCGGCAGGAGACTTCGACTTTGGATCTCGAAGCGAGAAAAGATGCCCGAAAGAGCCCACTCGAGTAGCGGCTCGAAAGGACAGCAAGCGACCTCACAGAACCTTCCACTCCGGCTGCGGGAAACAAGAAGCGGCGTCGGCGCGATCTAGATATCAGCGACCGATCGGATCCTTCCGATGAAGCGCTGACATCCACCAGGAGAACCGAAGCCAGTCCGCTCGGAGGCGGTATCGCCGATAGGCCCATGACAGAAGAGGAAGAAGAACTCTACTGGATGGAGCAGGAAGAACTTCGCGGAAGATCAAACTTCGAATCTATCGCGACCAGCCGCCAGGTTCGAGAACGCCCGGCAGCAATAGCGAGATCCATGATCTCCGCGAATCTCTCAAAAGACCGTGGCTGAAGTAAAGCGCAGATCCATCAGGCGACCAGTTCCGCCCGAGATCGATAGACTTCTCGAGGAAGCACGGAAAACACCGTTCACCACTCGAATCACGGAAACCGCATCTCAGACCCAGGGAAGATCAAAATCCCGGTCTGGCGGTGCACGACGGATCCTAAGTCGCACCTGCAGTCCTTCCTGATCGCAATGGGTAGGTGCAAACTCGGGCGAGCGGGGCGCAGGTCATTGTCTTCTTTTCGTCGAGCACCTCAAAGGTGCTGCGCTCGAGTGGTTCTCCGACTCAAAGGAACTCCATCGGAAGTTTCCGCCAACTAGCCTCGGCGTTTCTCAAACAGTACTCCATGTTCATGGACAGAGAAATGTCCGACGTGGATCTATGGAGTCTAGATCAGAAGGAAGGCGAGTCGCTCCGCGACTTCATCGCGAAGGTTCAAACTGGTGATGGCCAGAGTAGCGGGCATCAGCGACAATGTCATAAGCGGCGCCCGAGAAAAACTCTCTGGTACAAGTCGAAGTTCCGAAAGTGGATACTACTGGAAAAGCCGCGGACAATCCAGGATACTCTCCACAAGGCAACAGACTTCATCATCATGGAAGAAGAGATGAAGCTTCTATCGCGAAGCACGGACCGCGAAAACCGCGTCAAGAAGAAACCCTCGTAACGACAAATCGTCCATCACGAAGGGAAGACGTCCAAAGCGAGCATAACTTCGCCATCAACTTCGGAGCAAGGAAAAACCTCCGGAAACACCTGGACCAGGAACCAGTACAAGGATAACTCCTATTGCGAGTTCCACGAGACCAGAGGTCACTCCACTGCGAACTGCAAGGTTCTCGGCCCGGCTCGCCGCAAAACTCCTCACCGGCGAACTATCAAAGGTCAAGAGTATAAAGGACTTGCTCCTGGACTCCGACCGCCAAAGACTAACAAAACTGTCTCCGAAGACCGCGACCGAAAACCAATCAGGGAAAGCGGAAGAAGACAGGGCGACCAAGGAACAACAGCGGTCGCGGAGGGTAAACATGATCATCGGAGGATCACAGTTCTACCAAGACTCTGTCTCATCGATAAAAGCCTACGAGGCGAGACCAGTTCCAACTGGTTCCCGGACAGCGATGTTCCTAACCACACAATCTCTTCGAGGAACACGAGACCGTCGAATCGACAAACCTCACTGCGACCCTTTGGTAATCGACCTGGTCATCCAGGATCTCGAAGTCGGCCGCATTCTCGTCGATACTGGAAGCACGGTCAGCGTCATCTTCAGCGACACCCTCTACAGGATGAAGATTCCACTTGGGGAAGTCCCTGAGCCAAAACCTTTGGCGGGGTTTTGGCGTCACTACCATGACCCTCGGAAAATTAAACTCCCAGTCATGGCGAAGGAAGTTACAAAGATCGTCGAGTTTGCAGTAGTCGACAACCCGCCATCTACAACGCCATCATGGGAACCCCTTGGATCAACTCCATGAAGGCAGTACCGTCCACATATCACCTCGGTATCAAGTTCCGACTCCGGCCGGAACCGCAGCCATCTGGGGTAGCCAGAAACAGTCGAGACTCTGTTACCTAGCGAGTTCAAACTGCGAAAAGATCGGGCGCCCTGCGGCCAACCGAAGCGAGCAAAGGAATCACACAACATTCCGAAGACTTCGAAGAAAGATGATCCAGAATCATCTGAACAGGCAGCGATTCAAGGCGGCGACAAAGCCTCGAATCCACCCCGTGAAGCGGACAGCTCGACCCGCACAAACCACTGATCCGATCAGCGCGGTCGGCAACGCCGCGGGAGTAAAGCGTCCACGGCAACTATCAGAACTCTGAGATGGCTTGATCCTCGAAGAGTGCGTTGGCAGCTCGTCGAAACCGGCGAGTTCAGCTATCCCCTCACCAAAAGGGGACTGGGTCGCGTATACTCTATACTCCCACAAAAGCGAAAAATCCGCATATGTACTCTAACTTCTCGAAATTTTTAATAAAATTCTTTCTATCTTTCATGCTCACTTAAGCATCAATGCCGGAAAAAGAAAATCATATCTTCAAAGAAGCGAGGCGTCGCAACATCTTAAAAGATAACAAAACTTCGTATTATCCGCAAAAGACAGTCCACCAGCGACTTAAAATAACTCACGCCCGTCGATTGGCCCGGACGGACGCTCATAAGCGTTCACTCAATACAAAATCGTAGTCAGACCTACAAGGTCCTCTTACATCCGACAAAGGATATCATAGCGCTATACAAGAAACCCAAAATTTTGGTTTAGCATCTCGGATAAACTCGAAGATAGCTCGATTCTTTTAACACAAGTCATATAAGCGGCGACTAGTCGCGGACTTTAAGCGAAAAGAATCAGGAAGAAATCACTAACAGGCAAAGCGAAAGCCGATCAGTCATCGCACAGCCTCAAAGCTGAGAGTAAACCTAGGTCTTGCCCTAAACCCAGTCTTGCTGGATCTTGACATCTCACAGACATAGTATCGTATCACGAGATCCCAAAACATGTCTCTTATCGCTTACACCTAAAAGCGCTCGCTAAAAGTAGCATACGGACCAGCGACAAAAAAGAGTTAGGATCTGAAGTGACTACTCGCATCCTTCCCTCTACACTTGGCGAAAGTATAAATCAAAACAAAAGACGAAATCTCGCAAATTTTCATATTCATAAAAGCCGCAAAAGACGGCAGGATTCAAAGCCACCAACGGCCAGTCCCAAAACATAAGAATGCAACCTCCAACGGTCGCAGGATAAAATTACTAAAAACGGCCACACACGGCCAAAAATTCAATTCACAAAGGAAGTCAACATTGAAATCCGGATGCAGAAATCCCAAATGAACTAGCAGGCTGGTCCACTTCCTCATTCGCCTCGAGCATTCTCACCATCCTCGGCGTTCGCATCGGCTCCGGCCTCCACCGTATCCTCGGAAACCTCGATAGGTTCCCATAGTCTCCGGACTCTTTCTTCTACCGGAGGAACCAAGGACTCAGCATGAGCACACTTTCGGCCATGAAATCCTTCATTTCAGCAATCTCGAATCGAAGAGAAATCTGGTTTCTGAGACTTGTAAAGGTTTACGACCGAACCCCGGCACTCGCGGAAATCACCAACAAACTCCTGAGCTTCTTTAAAACATTGAAACTCAGCAGCAAACGATTCCGCCCGTCTTGCCACCTCCGCTGCGACCATCCTTCTTCCTCTCCTTTCCGCCCGTACGAGAGCCCGAGCATGAAGCTCAGCTTGCTTCGCGTTCTGAGCCTTCACCTCTTGTCGGAACGGAAAAGCTCGCTCCGCTTCTGTGGTCTTGAAGTTGGCAATCCTGGATTTGCGGAAACTCGAGTCAAGCGCCTCGCTAAACACTCTTAGTCCCTGCATAAAACTCAAGATCAGCAAGCATGCTTATACAAATTTGAACGCAAGGTTAAGAAGTTGAAGGGCCAAACCTCGTTGACACGTTGGGAGCCTCGCAAAACCGTTGTTTCTCCTCATCCTCCAGCGACTCGTCAGTAGTAAACTCCGGAGGAAGGCCATCAAAGAAGTTGTTAGGTGGAAAACCACTGGCTCCGCCTTTCTCCGTTGGAGCAAAACTAGGTTTTTCTCCCAACGGTGAAGGACTTTCCCAGCCTTTCCCATCATCGATTTCCTTTCCCTTACGAGATCTCTGTCTGCGCCTCGGTGAGAGCAGCGGTGACAGGTTCAGCGTCATCTGACGGACAGGACCGGGACCGATAAAGCCTAACCGCGTCGGATCCGTTCGAGGTGAAGGATTTCCAGAAAAACGGCCTTTGCGAAGAAGATCTCTCTTGACAAAGATGTCACCAGGCAAATCGCGCGGTAGGATTGTTCCCTACAAAGCGAAAATTTTTACTAGAACTTCGCACTTCGAAAAGTGAGATAGACAACAGAGTTTTCGTCGTATTACCTCGGTTGAAGTTCCATGCTCGGAAATAGATGGAGGCAGCTCTCCTCGACAGACTCGCCATCTATTTGAACAAAGAAGAAACGCTCCTGCCACGATTTGGGATTAGTAGTCCCTGAATCACGGCCATATCCTTCTTAGGCAGCATGGAATAGTAACCGTCACTCCCGTCGGCCGAGTGCCCCAAAGACCGAAATCATCGGGACCAAGATCAATCCCGAGTTAAGTAGCTAGCGATCAATCGCCAAGCCAACTCTCCAAGGCAGGAGCGCTGAGTTGGCTGATCGAAGTTCAAGCGGTGAAGCGCAAACAATGGCACCAGGAATTGGGAACCACATCGGCGATGCGTAAAGAAAGCGTAACATGTAAAGAAACCTTGCGGAGGATTCCTTGCACTCGTTACCAACGGGAATCGAATTTGACTCCTTCAGGAACCTGGTAAAAATCTCGAAGAACCTTGAGATATTGGAGAAACCGAGCTCGGCGCAAAGGAGCACCGGGCTGCCTTAGAGGCCTCCTCGAACAGGGATCTCTGGCAGTGTTGGGGCGAACCTACAAGGACTTCGGTATCGCATTCTTCTTTTCCTCCTCGACCGACTCCTCCGCTTTACCGTTACATGGGCAGGAGAGTCATCCGAGATGAATGGGAAGAAGAGTTTCTCTTTGAGGATCTTGAAGACATTGTTCTTAAAGAGAGAAAGGATTCTTGAGAGAGAGTAAAACCTTGTGATGAAGTAAGAATGAGATTTCTTACTCCATATAAAGGAGGTAAAATCACTATTTACCCGATTTTCGCAAGCGATTACGTCTCAACACCTTCCCTGCGGCTATACCGCAAGCTAGGATCCGACAGGCTTTACGTTCCTAGCTAGCTGGGGCTAACTGTTGGGGTCAAAATCGGTCAATGCGAAATCGTCACCGAAAATCCTCGAAAGAAAAGCCGACGATCAAATCCAAGAAGCGGGTCGCCGCCGATAAAACTCACGGAAGGCTCGTCCACTCTCATCTGGCGAGGTCCTGGCGCCGTCCATGCGATCGTCTCATAATCTCGGCAACGACAGCATCTTGGTCCCTTGAAACCCATGTCGGATTGTCCGAGATCTACAATGAGTCTTCGTAAAACCTTCCGATTGTTTAAAAGATTCATCTTTTAACATATCTAAGACTTCGAGCCACATTGCTCTCATCCTCGACAACGGAAAATCTGCAGATCTAAGTCCATCTCAAAATCCGATACTCGCGGAATCTCGTTGGAAACAATTATCTCGAGATCTACGACTAGAGACCCTCCCAAAACTCAAAAGATTTCCGCAAACAACGGCGAGGGAAGAATCGAACAAACCCACAGATGGCAAGAGCCTGGCACCGGCACGCGGGGCGGCTGGCGCCGGCGGCATCGCGAGCGCTGGCTGGCCTGGCGCCCGGCGGCATGCGGACGCTGGGCCTGGCGCCAGCGGCACGCCTGGCGGCCGCACTGGAGCTGGCTGGCCTGGCGCCGCGGCACCGCCTGGTGCCGGCCACGCTGGGCTGGCTGGCTGGCGCCGGCGGCACGCGGACGCGGGTGGCCTGGCGCCGGCGGCACCGCCTGGCGCCGGCACTGGACGCTGGCTGGCCTGGCACCAGCGGCACCGCCTGGCGCCGGCGGCACGCGGACGCTGGCTGGCCTGGCGCCGGCGGCACCGCCTGGCGTCGGCGGCCGCTGGCGCTGGCTGGCCTGGCGCCAGCGGCACCGCCTGGAGCCGGCGGCACGGCGCTGGCTGGCCTGGCGCCAGCGGCACCTCCGCAGCGGCGGCCTGGCGCCGGCGGCACCGCCTGGCGCCGGCGGTACCCGTCAGCTGGTCGGCCTGGCGCCGGTACCGACCTGGCGCCGCGGCACATCCGCGCTGGCGGCCTGGCGCCGGCACCGCCTGGCGCCGGCGGCACCGTCGCGCTGGTCGGCCTGGCGTCGGTCCACGGCCCTCGTCGGTCGTTCTATCGTGCCCAGTTCAATCCCATCTTAGCTTGTTCGGATCAATCTACGCAAGTTTGGTATGATCACGGTTACTCTAGAACGCCACTTCCTCGACTAAACAAGGAATTGAGGTTCCTTCGGAAACACCGAGACCTTCAAAGACTGTCCTTTCGAGAAACCGTAAAAGCGCTTTGCCCGCGTGGCCAAAACGGCCCACGTACGATTTTCCGAAAAGGAAGGATAACTATGACGGTTTATCTTTATCCTCACATAAGAGATAAATGTCAAGTTTCCAGAAGATAAATATCAAGTTTCCAGAAGATAAATGTCAAGTTTCCCGATAAACACAAAGATGGACGAAAATGGAAAAAGCCCGACTCAGCCCGCGGGAATAGACCGTCATAGGAGGAGTATATAAGGAGAGCTTTGAGCAAGAAGCAAACCAGATCACAAACTTTCAAGCACTTAGCACTTAGAGCGATTTAGCATTCTTTTCCGTTTTCACTAGCGAGCTGCGACTCAACTAGGATAGACTTAGGCGACCAGACTAGCGGACTCCTCGACAGCCCTTACGGCCGGTTTCTTTTCTTGTTGTACACGCTCAAACGAGAATTCAGAAATAAGATCTTTTTCGCTCAACTTTTACGATTTCTATTTTCCGCAACTTTATTTGATTGTTTCGTGTGCGGCCCAGCAGATATCCGGGACCTTCAAGGAAGATCGGGTTAACTCGGTTTTCCTCCACAAATCTTTATCGAAAATTGACGGTGTGAATTTCGGTTCCCACAGGGACCTAGAAATAAAAAAATGAAAAGCTTTTGATTGAAGTTTTGACCTTCCCCCTCATGTATATATATAAAAAAAAAGAAGATGGAAAAGAAAAAAAAAGATTCAATAAGATAGTGGGAAGGAAAAACTTTAGAGTTAGAGTTTAGAATGTGAATAGAGGTCCTTAGAGGTTGAATCATGAGAAAGAAAATGTTCATTTGGTGAGTGATGTGAGTATGTTTTCATTTTGGGTTATGGGATGAATAAAAAGGGTGTAGATCTTGTAATCACTTAGGAATTGGGTAGAATGATGAGGATGGATCCATGTATGCATGAATTGCTCCTAGTCTTAGATAAATTTTGCATAATGATCAAGCTCCTTGATTTTTGAGTGATTGCCACCTTGAAATGATGCATTGAACCCTCCTTTTCATCCTTATTAGACCATTTGATCACCTAGCCAAATGATTGAGATCATGTGCCCATTTGTGAGATTTCACCTTGTGTGTGTGTGTGTGAATCAATGTGAGGGCTGGTTAAGAGAACATGTTAGTTGATAGGCATTGCATCTTGTGTAGAGGCATAAGAGTAATTGATAGGCCTTGTGAAGCTAGAGCATAATAAGAGAGTTTGCTCATGCTATTTGCTATGTTTCTTTAGGATGTCAGGTTGAGTGCTATGAGTGTTTCCTTTGGCTTTGTTCCCATCCTTGCATCCATCCATCCCCTTGTGTTTGAAAAGTTTACTTGAGGACAAGCAAAGGTCTAGTGTGGGGGAGTTGATGTCTTGCATATTTACATGTTTTTAGCTATCATATCTTGTGCATTTTTGCTCATTTAGATTAGGCATTAGGCATCTTTAGGCTCATTTTGCATTCATAAGTCTCTATCAGGTGTTGGAGTATACTTTGGAGATTTTGGAGATGTTTGGAAGTTTTGTGATGAAAAGAGGGGTTTAAAGATGAACATGGACGGAGGCCTTAAAAATGTCTTCTGATGCTAAGCTTTTGTGGAGACACAGAAAATTGAGTTAGCTTTCCAATGGAAGTGGTTTCAAGTCATTTGGACCTGTATTGGAGAAGTTATGATCAATTCACTTGAAGCATGTCAGGTTGGCCGGACGCGGCCTGGACTGCTCGGGTGAGAGTACCCCGCGTGACACACCAGGGACAGGCTTGGACGGGCCAGCATGCGCGGCAAGGACGCTCGGGACACATGACCCACGCGGGACAGCAGGATGGACAAGGGCCGGATGCGCGGCCAGAGGTGCCGGGTGCATGACCCGCTGGATTGACGGATGGACAAGGGCGGATGCACGGCCAGACGTGCGCGGCTTGCATGACCCGCGCGGGATTGGACGGATGGACAAGGGCCGGATGCACGGCCAGACGTGCGCGGCTTGACTGACCCGCGCGGCCTGGTGGATTTCTCGGACGGGACGAACTGCTCGGGTCAGGACGCGCGGCCAGGCATGGGCAAGCTGACCCTGAGCGTTTTTGGCTCCTCTTTTCTCATTGGTCGAAAATCACTTGGCCAAGGGCATTTTAGTAATTTTCTATTTTGTTTTTAAGGGCTTTCAAGCCTCCTATATATACTCTTGTAATCTCATTAAGAGATCTAACTTCTTTTCTCTCTAAAACATAATAAGATCTTGAAGAAAGTTTGGATCTTTGATCCTTTTTATCTCATTTCTTTTGTGTTTAATAGATTATCTTCTTCTCTAATCATGTTTGGCCTTGAATCATCATTGATTTTGAGGTTTTCCATGAGTATTAGTGAGTAGATCTATCTAGGGTTCATGGGCTAGGGAGACTAAGGGTGATTAAGTGTAGATCCAAGGTGCTTAGTGTTAGATCTATCATCTCCTTGCATTGATTTGGTGTTCTTCTTGCTATATTTGGGTTGGCCTCTCAAACATAAAGCCATAGGCATTTCATGCCCGAAAGGTGTTCTATGAAATGCCTGAACCAACTCATCTATGCTTTTAGCTTGCTTTGCCTAAGAGATTAGTTGTCAAAGGAGCTAGGATTGCTATTAGACTCATTCTCCATGCTTGCTTTGATCATTACAGCCAAAGGGATTTGGTGTACTTGGGTGATCATTGCAAAGGAGCATCCATCTAGAGATAGAGCTTGCTTAGTTTTGTTGTCTAGGCATAAGGAATTAGATTGATTGAAAAGTTAGCATCTTGGATTGAATCTTGATCACCCAAAGTCAGTTTCCTTGTCCCAAGAAACCCCTTGCCTCATTGAGAAAGAAAGTTCAATCTTTTATTGCATTTTTATTATTGTCTTAGTTTCATAATCATCCTCTCATCTTGATTGCACTTAGATTAAGCATGAACTTGCATTCCCTTTGCATTAGAATCTCTTAGAATTTGATTGACATCTTGTATTCTACAACATTTGATTAGGACCTTTGAAAAGTCTTTTCATCAGTTTGAACACAAGAAGCAGGGGTACAACTAACCTGGTTCCCATTGTTGAAGAGATAGCTACACTTCAGAGGGAAATAGCAAGAAGGAGAAGAGAAGAAGAGCAACAGGCTCACATTCAGAGGTTGGGGTTTGAGATGGATGATCACCAGCATCAACCCCAAGATGGCAATGGTCAAGGAGCTGACAACCTTAGACCACAGCGCAAACAACAACAACACCCACAGCGGCCAGCTAGAGCCTTAGGCACCTATGACCGTCCTCACATTCATGGCAACAGGACGGGCATCCGCGCACCAGCTGTGGAAGCTAACAACTTTGAGATCAAGTCAGGCTTGTTGAGTGTTATTGAGAACAAAAAGTACCATGGCTTGGCTGTAGAAGACCCATTTGATCACTTGGACAAGTTTGATAGCTATTGTGGCTTGTCCAAGACCAATGGTGTGTCAGAAGATGCCTTCAAGCTCAAGTTGTTTCCATTCTCTCTAGGAGACAAGGCACGCCAATGGGAGAAATCTCTACCTAGTGATTCCATTACTACTTGGGATGATTGTAAGAAGGCCTTCTCGGAGAAATTCTTCAACACATCGAGGACAGCCAATCTGAGGAATGAGATCTCTAGTTTCCAGCAGAAGAACTTGGAAAGTTTTAGTGAAGCATGGGAAAGGTTCAAGGGGTATCAAGCTAAGTGCCCACACCATGGCTTCTACAAGGAGAGTTTGCTGAGCACATTCTATAGAGGTGCCCTTCCTGAGTTTAGAGCAAGATTGGATACAGCAAGCAATGGTTTCTTCCTGGGCAGGTCTGAAGAAGATGCTGAGGAGCTGGTGGACAACATGGTGAAGAGTGATTCAGTTTACAGTGGAGAACATGACAGAGCTGATAGAACAACCAGAGGTGATGACAACCAGACCAAGAAGGAAATCAAATCCTTGCAAGAGAAGATAGACTTCCTGATTGCTAACCAAGCCAAACAGGAGCAGATCCACTTTGTGGGTGGTCCAAGTCAGGAAACTCCTCCTAAAGTGAACGAAGTTGAAGGGTTAGAAGGACAAGAAGAGCTTTGCTTCATCAACAACAATGGTTCTTGGTACAGGAAGGAGCCTAACTTTCAGTACAACAACTACCAGCAAACGTCTTATCCCAACAACCAGCAAGGAGGCTATCAACCAAAGCAAAATACTCAGCAAGGAAACTACCAGCCTAGGCAGAATCCTCCTCCTGGTTTTACAAACCATGGAAATCAATCTACTCAAGCTCAAGGTAGCTCCTCCCAAGCTAAAGCTCCAGATTCATCTATGGAAGCTATGTTCAAACAACTATTGGAAGGTCAAGCTAGAGCAGCCAAAGACATTGGCCATGAGTTCAAGACGGTTCACTCCAAGATTGATAGCAGCTACACTGAGCTAAACAACAAGATTAGAGCTTTGGAGAATCAGTTTTCTTCTATGAACTCTCAGCCAAGTCGCCAACAAGGAACATTACCAGGAAAGGCTGAGCAAAACCCCAAAGAACCAATGAAGGCAATCACTTTGAGAAGTGGTAGAGACCTACCTCAAGAACTCTCCCAAGGATGGTGAGACAATAAGTGGGGTGGCTATCAACATTGATGATGATGTTGTGATTGTAGATGAGAAAGTTGATGAGGAGATTCTAGAAAAGATTGTTGAAGCTAAGGGTAAAGGAAAGGTTGGAGAAGAAAAGAAAGCACTAAAGCATGATGAAGTTGCCACTCCAACAAAAGAGTCTTCTTTTGTTCCTCCTCTCTATGAACCTAAGCTGCCATTTCCTGGAAGATTCAAGAAGCAACTTTGGAGAAGTACAAAGCACTCTTTGAGAAGCAAATGAGTGAAGTTCAAGTCACAATGCCAATAATTGATGCCTTCATGCTTGTACCTCAATACAGCAAGTTCTTGAAGGATGCTGTGGCTGCCAAGAAGAAGGAAATGGAAAGCATGATGGTTCTTACTCATGAGTGCAGTGCCATTATCCAGAGATTGACAATCCCTAAGAAGCTAGAGGATCCAGGCTGCTTTACCCTACCTTGTGCCATTGGTCCTTTGATGTTTGAGAGATGTCTATGTGATTTGGGAGCTAGTGTCAGTCTCATGCCTCTATCTGTTTCCAAGAAGCTTAGGTTCAGCCAATACAAGAAGTGCAAACGCTCTTTGGTGCTTGCTGACCGCTCAGTCAAATTCCCCATTGGTATCCTTGATGACCTCCCTGTTATGGTGGGAAATTGTGAAATTCCCACTGATTTTGTTGTTCTTGAGATGGATGAAGAAGCTAGAGACCCCTTGATCCTTGGAAGACCATTCTTAGCCACAGCAGGAGCCCTTATCAATGTGAAGGAAGGCAAGATTGATCTTCATTTGGGGAAAGAGCACACTCTCCATTTTGATGTCAATGAGGTAATGAAGAGGTCAACTGTGCAAGGCCAAGTGTTTTACATAGAGGAGATGGAAGCTCTTGCTGATGAGCTCCTTGAGGAATTGGCACTAGGAGAGTTGACAATAGAGGACCCTTTGCAGCATGCTTTGACAGTGGATAAAGAGGTCCAAGTGGTTGAGAACAAAGAGAGTGCTGCTATTGCAGCCATGCTGGATTCTCGCAAGAAGATTGTTGATAAAGGCCAGTATGAGGAGCTCTAACAAGAGGTGCACCAAGCTGTTTCAGCCACTCAACAAGACCACACCAAACAAGATGATTGGAGTGAGCTCAAGGCACCAAAAGTGGAGCTAAAACCTCTTCCCCATGGTGTAAGGTACGCATTTCTAGGCCCTAATGAGTCATATCCTGTCATTGTGAGTAGTGAACTTACTGAACTTGAGCTTTCTCAACTTTTAAATGCACTTAAAAGGTTTAGAAAAGCAAT
Source organism: Brassica nigra (assembly GCA_016432835.1). Lineage (NCBI taxonomy): Eukaryota > Viridiplantae > Streptophyta > Magnoliopsida > Brassicales > Brassicaceae > Brassica > Brassica nigra. The sequence goes on from CM028243.1 coordinate 57,261,424, forward strand.
TGGATACTCACTAGATGATATTAAGGGGACATCACCTTCTTTGTGCATGCATAGGATACATCTAGAGGATGAATCAATGACTTCTATAGAGCATCAAAGAAGGTTGAATCCTAACCTGAAGGATGTTGTAAAGAAGGAGATTCTTAAGCTCTTAGATGCTGGTGTTATCTACCCTATTTCAGATTCTAAATGGGTATCTCCTGTGCATGTAGTTCCAAAGAAAGGTGGTATCACTGTGGTTAAAAATGACAAGGATGAATTGATACCAACTAGAACCATAACTGGCCATAGGATGTGTATTGATTATAGAAAGCTCAACTCTGCATCTAGAAAGGATCATTTTCCATTGCCATTCATTGATCAGATGCTTGAGAGACTTGCAAACCATCCTTTCTATTGTTTTCTTGATGGGTATTCAGGGTTCTTCCAAATCCCCATACATCCCAATGATCAAGAGAAGACAACATTCACATGCCCTATGGCACTTTTCCTTATCGAAGGATGCCATTTGGGTTATGTAATGCTCCAGCAACCTTTCAAAGGTGCATGATGTCTATCTTCTTGAATCTCATTGAGGATATAGTGGAGGTATTCATGGATGATTTCTCTGTCACGGATCTTCGTTTTCTGCTTGTTTGTCCAACTTGTGCAGGGTCCTACAGAGATGTGAAGACACCAACCTAGTGCTGAATTGGGAGAAGTGTCATTTCATGGTCAAAGAGGGATTGTGCTTGGACACAAGATTTCAGAAAAGGGTATTGAAGTGGACAAGGCTAAGATTGAGGTGATGGTCAGCTTGCCACCACCAAAAACAGTGAAAGACATCAGGAGTTTCCTTGGCCATGCTGGGTTCTATAGAAGATTCATCAAGGACTTCTCAAAGATTGCTAGACCCATGACCAAATTGCTGTGCAAGGAGGCCGCTTTCAGCTTTGATGAAGATTGTCTTGAGGCTTTCAAGAAGATAAAGGGTGACCTTGTTAGTGTTCCCATTGTCCAGCCACCTGATTGGGACCTCCCTTTGAGATAATGTGTGATGCTAGTGATTTTGCTGTTGGGGCTGTCCTGGGGCAGAAGAAGGATGGCATAACTCATGTGATTTATTATGCTAGCCAAACCCTGAATGATGCACAGATGAAGTATGCCATAACAGAGAAAGAGATGCTGGCCATTGTCTTCGCCTTTGAGAAATTCAGAAACTACCTGGTGGGTTCCAAGGTCATGGTGTATACTGACCATGCAGCTTTGAGACACCTCCTAGAAAAGAAGGATGCCAAGCCAAGACTACTAAGGTGGATCCTTTTGCTTCAAGAGTTTGACTTGGAGATTAGAGACAAGCCAGGGATTGAGAATGGAGTTGCTGATCACTTGTCCAGGTTGAGGATTGAAGGTGGAATCCCTATTGATGAGGGACTTAGAGAAGAGCATGTCATGGCCATCATGTCAGTGGTGGCAGTCATTGAGACTGGAAAGAAGATTGAAGAAGTTAAGGCAGCTGAAGAGAAGGGACCTTGGTATGCTGATTTGGTTAACTACTTAGCCACTGGGAAGGAACCGTTGGGACTTGCAGGGTATGAGAAGAAGAAGTTCTACAAAGACTTGAAGAGATACTATTGGGATGAACCTTATCTCTACACCCTATGCAAAGATCAGATTTATAGAAGAGTGGTGGCTGAAGAAGAAGTTGAAGGAATCCTCTCACACTGCCATGGATCTTCCTATGGAGGCCATTTTGCTACATTCAAGACTGTCTCAAAGGTGCTACAAGCTGGATTTTGGTGGCCACATATGTTCAGGGACTCACAAGACTTCATTTCAATATGTGACTCTTGCCAAAGGAGTGGGAACATTACTAAGAGGAATGAGATGCCTCAAAACCCAATCTTTGAAGTGGAAGTGTGTGATGTTTGGGGGATTGACTTCATGGGACCCTTCCCTTCTTCTTATGGCAACAAATACATCTTGGTGGCTGTGGACTATGTATCAAAATGGGTGGAAGCAATAGCAAGCCCTACAAATGATTCAAGAGTGGTGGTCAAAATGTTCAAGAGCAATATCTTCCCAAGGTTTGGAGTTCCAAGAGTGGTCATAAGTGATGGAGGTTCACATTTCATCAACAAGGTATTTGAGGGTCTTCTCAAGAAGAATGGAGTGAAACACAAGGTTGCAACACCCTATCACCCTCAAACAAGTGGCCAAGTGGAGGTCTCCAACAAGCAAATCAAGGGGATCTTGGAGAAGGTTGTAAGAACCAAGAGGAAGGATTGGTCAGCCAAGCTTGATGATGCCCTTTGGGCATATAGAACAGCATTCAAGACTCCTCTAGGCACCACTCCCTTCAACCTTGTCTATGGAAAGTCTTGCCACCTGCCAGTTGAGCTTGAATACAAGGCATTGTGGGCTGTGAAGCTTCTAAACTTCGACATCAAGGATGCAAAGGATAAGAGACTTCTTCAACTCAATGAATTGGATGAGATAAGGATGGATGCCTTTGAGAACTCAAGGATATACAAGGAAAAGACTAAGGCTTTCCATGACAGGCACATCCTCAAGAGAGAGTTCAAGGCAGGAGATCAAGTGCTTCTTTACAATTCTAGACTGAAGTTGTTTCCAGGAAAGCTAAAGTCAAGGTGGTCCGGTCCATTTGTGATCAAAGAAGTGAGACCTTATGGAGCCATTGTGCTGTGGAACAAGGATGGTGGAGACTTCACAGTGAATGGCCAGAGGCTCAAAGAATACATGGCCACAATACCAAAGGAGGATGGGACATCAACCCCACTCTCTGATGCTCCACTTGCCTAACCTCAAGGGAGGCAAAGTCAAGCTAGTGACTTTAAACAAGCTCACTTGGGAGGAAGTCCCATGGTTATCCTTGTACATATTGCATTCGGATTTTTATTTTTCAGCAACAAGTCCTTTGAATGATGATGGGGCTAGTTTGGGAGCTTGAGAATGAATTCACTGAGGTTATGAGATGGAGGAGACACGAAAAGAAGTGGGTTGGTTCAGCGATCAAGAGAAAAAAAAAAAAAAGAGCTGAAATTCTGACCTTGAGGTTCGGACACACCCGGGTGGTGTTACCCGGGACAAGGCACCCGCACGGGTGGAACGGACGGACACACCCGGGTGGTGTTACCCGGGACAAGGCACCCGCACGGGTGGAACGAGCTAGACGGACGGACGGACGTACCCGGGTGGCGTTACCCGGGACGCAGCAGCCGCACGGGACGAAGAGACATACGCGGGTGGACTTACCCGAGTCGTCCAAGCGCCCCAGCACCCGCGTATCGGCCATGACCCGCGTATGAGCCCAGAACGCGACCCACCCGACCCAGGTAAGTATTTTTCCTCCTTTTCCGACCCAAACCCACCTGAACCCGACCCAGAAACCTTTTACCCGACCCAGAAACCTTCTAAAACCCTAAGCCACCCTCTCTTTCCTCATTTCATCTCCTTCCTCACATCAAAATCCTCTCTAGCCTCCAAGAACATAAATTCCCATAACTTTGTCAAATCCCAACCAAATCACAAATTTCTTTTTCCCACATCAAGACCTTCTTCCCCTAGACCTAATTCCTTGAACCTTTTAATCTTTATCCTTCATCCAAAGCAAGGTATGGTATCTCTAAGTTCAAATTCGTAACCCTCATGAACCCTGAAAATTTGAACTTGAAAATTGAGCTTTTTCTTGCTAGATTCTTGTAATTTAGACTAGGAAAGCTTATATATCATGCTGGGTAGTTGATTTCATGGTGGAATTGAGATTAATTTGAATTTTGGAAAATTAGGGTTAATGAGATTTGGGGGTTTTTGAAAAGGCTTACTTTTGGTTGATTATGGTCTAGATTGATTGGAATTGATGTTCTAAAGCTTGTTTAGCATTCAATTTCAACTAGCTTGATGCTCTTGCTTGGAAATAGGCTAGATTAGGTTCCCATATTCATTAAAAAAAAAAAAAAAATTAATTGAATTTTGTGAACTTGGGAGCTTGATTGCTTTAATAGTCTTGCTAGGTTGCTGGTTTTAGACTAGGTTTGCAAGTGTTCATTCAAGCCTATCTTTTCCAAAGTATTCTTTCTTCCTTGTGCTTAATCTTGTCCAAGTCTTGATATTTTTCAGGTTCAAATGGGAAGGAAAGATGAGAAATTGATTGCACAAGAGAAGGCTGAGGCTGCTGAGAAAGACACTGCTAGGTTTGGAAAAAATTAGGCTCCATGCCTAAATCTGAGGAGGAACGTAGGCAACAAGCTTTGGCTATGTTGAGACAGAAAGCACAAGCCAAGAAGGTTGGAAAAAGAATGGTTGATGGGGCAAACAAGCAACCCAAGAATGAAGGAAAAAGGATGGCTAGTGATGAGAAAGGAACTGCTGGTGCCCACAAGCAATCTCAAAGGGATGGAAAAAGAGTGGTTGATGTTGATCAAAAGACTACCAAGGAGGATGGCAAGAGGTTGGCTAGTGATGAGAAAGTGCTTGATGATGCTTACAAGAAGGCCAAGAAGGATGGAAAGAGAGTGGCTGTTGGTGATCATAAGAACACTCCTTCAAATAAAGCTAGAGCTCCAAGATCTCACAGTGTGGGACCTCTTGTTTTGGAGAAGAACACAAAGAAGGATGCTGAGAAACCCACTCCTCCCACCAAGATAAAATCAAGGCACCAAACCCAAAGACATTGGCACCTCCACCCTTGGAGCCAGTAGATGCAACTGTTGAAGAAGCATCCTCTTCAAATGGAAGTGTGGCTGAGGAAGAAACTTTCGAAAAGTTAGGGTTCAACCCTCATAGAGATCGACAAAAGAAGCCCTCTGAAGTTGAACTATTGGAGCAGATGAGGCAAGGAGTATCTCGGCCTCCAACCAGATTTGCTGATGTGAGGCTAATGAGGGAGCTAGAAATTGACCAAGACATGAAGGATTTGCTTGCTCTCATGAACATGGACAGCTTCTATTCCATGGCTCACCCAACATATAAAGAGGTCTCTTGCCAATTCATGGCATCCTTGGAGGTCACATTCCACTCCTCTTTACATGAGGAACAAGGGTGGGGAAGAATCAGTTTCAAGATTGATGAGAAGCCTTATTTCATGACCTTTACTGAGATTGGAGAGGTGCTAGGCCTCAAGGATTTGAAGGAGTCTTCTTTGCCTAAGCTGAAAGGGCTTCCTAAAGGAAAGACCCTTCCCACTTCACTTACAAGTTCTTATCCGGCAAGGATAGAGTGTCCAGCAGAGACAAGAATGCTTCTATCAGGCATCCATCAGTCCGCTACCTCCATAGGCTGATTGTCCACACCATCTACCCAAGGAAAGAGCCAAGCAACGTGAATGGAGAAGACTTGAACCTCATGCACCAAGCCATCCAACACTTTGCCTTACCTCCTCACCTACCTGAAGTCCCCACTGATTTCTACGCTGAGTTTGGTATGGTTGGATACTTTGTGAGGCGCCTCATGTACTACAAGGATTATGCTTGGACAAACAGGGATCCAGAGGCTCAGATTGGAATAGGCGGCTTGATCACACCTTTGCTTGAGCACCAGGGTATTACCTTGGGAGATGATGCATCCGGTCCCTCTTTCATTGATCTCACCTACTTGAAGTCAGCTCATTACTTCTCTGGAAGATACAATGGGAAGTGTGTTTACTCGTACTTGAGAGGTTCCACCACAGTTGAGCTGCTTCTCCCTAACTATGAGCTCACTTCATTGAGCACACCAGGGACTATAAGTTTTGATATCAGTGAGCAGTGTTGGGGTCAAAAACGGTTATCTCAAAATCTACGGCTAAAGACCTTCCGGAAACTCAAAAGATTTCCATAAACGACTGACGAGGAAAGATCGAACAACGAAAAACCCATGGACGGCAAGGCGGCCTGGCGCGCCCGGCGGAGCTGGCTGGCTCTGGCGCCCGGCGGCACCGGTCTGGCGCACGGGACGCAGGCTGGCCTGGCCGGCGCCACTCGCCTGGCGCGGCGCAGGGACCTGGCTGGCCTGGCGCCCGGCACCTCGCCTGGCGCCGGCACGCTGGACGCGGGCTGGCCTGGCCGGCGGCTCCCTGGCGCCAGCGCACCATCACGGCGGCCCGCCGGCGCAGCTGGACGGAGGCTGGCCTGGCGCCCGGCGGCACGCTGGACGCTGGCTGGCCTAGCGCCGGGCGCGGACGCCGGCCTGGCGCCAGCGGCACCATCACTGGCGGCCTGGCACCGGCGGCACCCGGCCTGGCGCCGGCGGCACGCTGGACGCAGGCTGGCCTGGCGCCGCGGCGGCGGGCGCTGGCTGGCCTGGCGCCAGCGGCACCAACTCGCCGGCGGCCGCGGACGCAGGCTGGCCTGGCGCCGCGGCAGCGGGGGAGCTGGCTGGCGGCGCGGCATGGGAGCCTGGCCTGGCGCCGGCGGCACGCTGGCCTGGCGCGGCACGCACCCCTGGCGCGGCGGCTTTCCGTCACGCAGGCGGCCTGGCGCCGGCGGCCCGTCGTCGGTCGGCCTGGCGTCGGTCCGCGGCCCTCGTCGGTCTCGGTCCTATCGTGCCGGTTCAATCCCGCCTTAGCTTGTTGGATCAGCCCTCGTGAGTTTGGTCCAATCAGGCTATGGCGGTTTACGATTCCACGAAACATCGGATAATCATCAATTCGTCAAAAGGTAGCGGAAAAATCGGAGATAATTACGAAGACCGACGAAAATGGAATATTTCTGGAAGAGATAAGCTTGGGCCCAAAGGCGAGGCCCATCACCCTAAGGCAAACCGACCTAGAAGTGGGTATATAAGGAGAGCAGGAGAAGAGAAAGGCATCGAAAATCCGAGAATTAGACTTAGAGCATCCTGCTAGCTTAGAAAAACTAGGGTTTAGGTGGTTAGACTAGCGGAGCAAGGCTTAGGACGTTTGGCTGCCTGCGACTCTATATTTTTCTTTAATCGCAAATCTCTCTGTCTTTCGGAGAATCCTTGTACTCGTCCCTTTCATCTAATAAAAGCGCCGGGCAAATATTTCAAACTCTTATTTTATCTATTGAACTTTATCGATTTAGGTGGCAGAGAATCCGGACCTTCAAGGAAAGTCGGGTTTACTTGGCTTTCCTCCGCAATCTTATTTATCGAAAATTGACGGTGTGAATTTCGGTTCCCACAGTTTGGCTAGAAGGAGGGGGACGGATCCTCTAACTTCGAAAACCACCAATCGATCGAAGTTCAGTATGACTTCTTCGTCAACCGCAACATCGTATCTTCGAGGATCGACAGCGGCCCGAACGGTCAAAACTCACAACGATCTCCTCGTAATAGAACTCACGATCCAGGATATTGGCGTAGCAAGGGTATTAGTCGACACCGGATGCTCGGCCAATATTATCTACAAAAGCACCCTCGAGAGGATGGGTCGATCTAAGCATCCTTACAGATGACCCCAGCCGGTATTCGGACTCGGGAGAAATTATGACCCTCGGCTCAACTAACCTCCTAGTCAAAGCGGAGCGTCGCCAAAACACGGAATTCCTGGTGATCGATGGTCCAACATCCTACAATGCGATAGTTGGAACTCCTGGCTAAACTCCATGAGCGATCCCATCAACATTCCACCTATGCCTCAAGTTCCCAACGCCTTCGGGTCGAGACAATACATGGTAATCGCAGACAGCGCAGATCTACCTGCTACCGAACTAAAGCGGAAAAACTCTGAAATCGAAACCTCTCGAAAAAGCAAGCGATTCACAACTCGCGGAAACCTTCTGGCAGTCCCAAAGAGCTGAGGCCCTGGAAGGGGCGTGAACCAACCTGCGAACGGTGGTCTCAATCTGTCGACGATTCTTTCCGGAGCGGTGTGTCGAGATCGAGCTAACCTCCACCAATGAAAGCAGAGCTCATCGCATGCCTCAAAAGAACCTCAATGCGTTAGCGTGGGCTGCGGAGGATATGCGGGAATCGACATTAGCGTAACATGTCACGAACTTAACATCGACCCAACTCACAAACCCGTAAAACAAAAAAGCGAAAGTTGGGACCTGGCGTGCCACGCAGTCAATGAGGAAGTCGAAAGACTCCTCAAAGTAGGTCGATAACGAAGTCAGGTATCGGACTGGCTTGCCAACCCGTCGTGGTAAAAAAAAAGCGGCAAATGGCGGGTGTCGATTTCACGGATCTGAATAAAGCCTGTCAAAGGATTGCTTCCGCTCCACACATTGACCGGTGGTTGCGGGAAACAAGCTTATCATTCATGGGCGCTTTTCGGATACAATCAGATCATGATGAATCCGGCGACCCGAAAAACTGCGTTCATCACAGACCGCGGAGCGTATTGCTATAAGGTAATGCCTTCGGTCTTAAAAGCGCAGGTGCAACATATCAGCGACTTCGTCAACAAAATGTTTGCCGAACAACTTCGGCAAAACTATGGAAGTATACATCGATGATATGCTCGTAAAATCTCTTGGCGAACACGATCATATAGCCCACCTAGAGGAATGTTTTGCGCGACTCAACCAGCATAACATGAAACTCAACCCGGCAAAATGTAGATTCGCAGTGGCATCGGAGAATTCCTCGGATACCTCGTAGCGTATCGCGGAATCGAGGCCAACCAAAACAAATCGGCGCACTGATAGAAATGGCCTCCCGAGAACCAGCGAAGTCGAGGCTAACGGAAGAGTCGCGGCTTTGAACCGTTTCATCTCCGCTCCACGGATAAGTGCCTACCGTTTCACGAGACATTGAAGGGAAACAAGAAGTTGAATGGTCGAGCAATGTGAAAAAGCTTTCCAGCAATTGAAACATTACCTGGCCACTCCACCAGTCCTCATAAAACCGGTGGAAGGTGAACCTCTTTTCTCTATATCGCAGTTTCATAGCGGTCAGTGGTGTCTTGATCACGAGAAGAGCGGCGAACAAAACCAATCTTTTACGTAAGCAAGGCGTTACTGGATCGCGAGCTTCGATACCCTCTAATGGAAAAATTAGCATTAGCTGTCATAACCTCGGCAAGAAAACTAAGACCATATTTCCAGTCTCACGCTATAGTGGTTCTCACCACGTTCCCTTCTGGATAATCCTGCATAGTCCAAGTCAATCGGGAGGCTCGCAAAATGGGCAATCGAACTGAGTGAGTCGAATCGCCCAGGGCGTGTGCAAAGTCCCAAGTACTGGCGGATTTCTTGGTAGAATTACCCACTAGAGACATGACTAACGAGGAACCAAACTCAACTTGGGTCCTCCGCGTCGGATCTTCATCCAAACAAGGATCGGAATCGAATCGGCTCACCTCTCTAGCGGAAATCCTAGAACAGTCTTTCCGATTGGCTTTTCATGCTTCAAACAATGAGGCAGAATCTGAAGCACTCGTCGCAGGATTGCGGCTGGCCCATGGGTTAAAATCCGTAATATTCACGCTTATTGCGATTCTCAGTTAGTCGCCAATCAATACAGCGGAGAATATGAGGCAAGAGGCGAAAGGATGGGCGCATATCTAAAACTTCGTCCAAGAACTGGCTCGAAATTTCGACCAGTTAAGCCTGACCAAATTCCTCGCTCGGAAAGCGTCCAGGCCGGCCTTGGCTGCCCTCGCCTCAAGCTCAGATCCAGGGCTCCAAAGAGTAATCCGGTCGAATTCATCGAGCATCGAGCATCGGACCACCAGTGGTCGTCAATCTAATCAGGGCGAGATTGAAGATCGCGGAAGAAGTCGAGGATCAGCCGGAAGCGGATGTGAACCCGACCGAGTATGGCTCGACAGCCCTTGGTTAGAACCAATCGAGCCTATATCGTGAATGGAACCTTAAAAATGGGCGGCTCGAAAGAAGTAAAACCAAAGCGCGCGATGCGTCCGCGATAGAGGAGAAATTTATAAGTGGTGTTTCTCTGGTCCTCTCATGGCATGCAGAAGGGGAAAGAGCGAGAAGAATCATGAAGGAGGTCCATTCTGGATCATGCGGAAATCATTCTGGCGGAAGATCTCTCGGTTAAAATCAAAGCGCCACGGTTATTATTGGCCAACCATGGTAAAGACTGCGAGAAATTAGCCGGAAGTGCGAAAATGCCAAAGGCATGCTCAACAATCCATCAACCAGCGGAGATCCTCTCCTCAATCTCGTCCCCTATCCTTTCATGCGATGGTCCATGGACATCGTCGGACCTATCACCCATCAAAACAAAAGCGCTTCCTCCTAGTCCTTACAGTTTCTTTTCCAAATGGGTAGAAGCAGAATCCTCGAAGTATCAAGGACACACAAGTCGAGAACCGTGCGGAAACATATCATAACTAGACATGGGGTCCGTGCGAAATCGTAACAGATAATGGATCTCAATTTATCTCTACCGATTGAAGCATTCTGCGAAAAATGGAAAATCGACTTACAAAGTCAACTCCCAGATATCCGCAATGCAATGGACAGGCAGAAACCATCAACAAAACCGTCCTTGGCGGACTCAAAGAAGGCGCCAAAAAGGCGATGGGCAGAGGAGCTCGAAGGAGTTCTTTGGTCGCATCGTACAACCCCAAGGCGGACTCTGGGTGAAACTCCATTAGCCCTCGTTCGGAGCGGAATGTATGATCCGAGTAGAATTCCCGAGTCGGAGAAGATTCCTCCCGAAGAGAGGATTTAAGCGGCTATGATGCTGGACAATCTCGACCTCATCAATGGCGCGCGACCAGGCACTCATTGAATCCAGAATTACCAGCACGCTGCCGCAAGGTACTACAACTCAAGCGTCGCCATCGCGGTTCAAAGAAGCGATTTAGTCTTACATAAAGTCTTCAAAACACTGCGAGCGAAGCAGAAAGCGGGAGCAAACTGGGAAGGACCGTACAAAGTCATAAAAGTAGTCCGACCAGGCTCATACCAAATCGCAAACATGCAAGGCGTCAAAATCCGAGAACTTGGAATCGATGCACCTCAAAAATACTACCACTAAGCGATAAAGCGTGGTACAAAGAACTACGAGATGGCTTGATCCCTAGACAAAGTGCGTAGGCAACTTCATGTCGGATTCAGCTATCCCCAATTTAAAAGGGGTAGTGCGTATACTCGTATACTCCCACAAATTTCGAAAATTTTGAAACTTTTTGCGACTTTTCAAAATCAGCGAGCGGCCACAACAAGGATCTAGTGTCCACTAGCGATTATCACATCAAAACAAATCCCGGATGGCCAACACTTCACGAGGCATTGTGAATGTGGGCCTTCTCCCAGGTCAAACTTACGACCCTTGGTCAGCGTCCAAAGCGGAAGCGACAGTTTTCTGGCTGCGAACATTAGCAAAAGACATCCCCAAAGCCATAAGCGTTTCAACACGAGATGCGGCATAAGGAAAAATCAACCTTCAGCACTGCGAGGCGTCGCTAGCGCAAGGACATTCTTTTCCATAAAACATTGCAGGGCAAATCTTAGTCTCTAAACATACTAAGCGCACCTCAAAGCGGTATCATTTCGTTGTTGCTGATCACAACAAAGCGAACTCTAGCGTCCTAAACGGACAAATAGCAGCCCCGAGGGTAGGCTCTCTTACATCCGACAAGGATAAACATAGCGCTATACAAGAAATCAAAATTTTGGTCTAGCTCTTAGTAAAGGAAGTAGCTCGACTCGCCAAAACAAATCATATAAGCCGACAACAATTCGCGGATTTTAAGCGGTGCGAGTCAGGTTAAAATCGCAAGCAAAGCGAAAGCCGATTTGTCATCATAAAGCCTCAGTCGAGAGTAAACCTAGGTCTTGCCTAAACCCAGCCCGCTGGATCTTGACATCTCACAGACATAGTATGGTATCACGAGATCAAAATTTGTCTCTTCACTTAAGCTATTCGTTTCCACGAGTTTTCGCGTAAATCGGTAAAGCGGAAAATCTCGCTTTATGCGACAATAGATGCGGTGATCATCGGGGAACTAGGAATGAGACGACAACTCACACCCTCTTTCTCATACTTCGAAAAAACTGAAGTTCGTAAATAATCGAAAACGTTTCATAGATTGAGACTGCTGAAATTCAAACAAAACCCCAAAAAAGGGGCAGGGATTCGAAGCCACCAGCGGCCAGTCGGTAAATACATCATGGCCTCTTAAGCGGCGAAACACATAAAAACGAAATCCCAGAAGGGATTGATAAACCTAGGCGCTCCCAGGAGCGTCATCTTCATCCTCACTCGCGACGGGGACAGCCTCGCCGTCGCCTCCCTCGGTCGCATCGCCACTACCCGCCTCGTCCGCGCCAACCTCGCAATCTTCTCCCGCGCGCTCCCGATCTTCTGAGTTTTCGGAGGTCGGAGCTAGGGTGCATTCAGGTTGCATACCGGCGAGGATCGAATCGAAATCTCCCTCGGTGGCCGCCCACTCTCCTTTACAGGACGATAATCTGGCTTCCTCCAAGTCCAAAGACGGGGCCTCATTACCTCGGAGCAGCTCGAGCTCATTCAGACTCCCCTCGATCCCCGCTAAAGCCAAATCCCTCTTGCGGACGGCTATCAAGGACTCAAACAGGATGGCCATCCTCGTCGGGCGACCATAGAAGTCGTCGCTGGCATCGGCAACCTCAGAGGATCTCGGGCGTTCATCTCCTCGTGAGCCTGAACCTTCTCGAAGGCGGACTTCGAGGATTTACTCCTCTTCTCTTTCTTCACCTTGAGTAGCGAGCTCGCGGTCTTCCCAAGTCGCTCAAGATCGCTGATCTGAACCTCAAGCTGGGGCGTCAGGCGGCATGGGTGTCCTCGACAGTCTGCAATGCGGCCTTATGCGCTTCAGCGCTTCTGCGGCGACTCCAGTTCCTTGATAGGCGAATGACTTCCGACCCTTTTCGCCAAGCATTCTGTCGATCAGAGACACAAACTGTCCGCAAAAGGAAGAGTAAGTATCATCGCCAAAAAAGCGGTGCAAAATTACGGACAAAATCGAACCTTGGAATGATGGCCAGCGGCTCGAGAGGTCGCTTTCCTCGCTCTTAGCACCCGCTTCTTTTGCTCCGGCCAGCTCTTGCCCTTCCCTTGGGCAGGGCGGCACCAGCTGGCAGTCCCAAGACAAGTTCCCTCTTCGGGGAAGAGGTGCAGATCTATCAGCGTCATCTCTTCCGGAAATCACGATCGGGGCAGTCGAAGAACCCGATGGATGGATCTGAACATCAAGAGTCTGTTCAGGAACAATAACCCTTCTGTAGGCGGGAGGGCATCGGATGGGACTTGGACTAGGAACCAAAGGAGCAGGCAAAGGAGTTGGAGCAGCGGAAGGAACATCGGCGTCTCAGTCCTTGCCGCTTTGAGCCTTCGCAGCAGCACTACGCCGGGATAAGCTTAGCCTTGAAAGAATCAAACCCATCAGTCAGGGACGGAATAGCCTCTTGAGCGACCTGAGCGGCGGGCTTGACTGGTCAGAACCGGCGAGACCTGGCGGCCTCGCCCATCTCAACATCAGAACCACTCTTTTCAACTTGGGATGAAGACATTTTCTTTCTTGAGAGAGAAGAGAATTTGGAAAGATGTGAAGAATGAGAAGGGAGGTTGGCTACTTATAAGAAAAAAAGGAGGAGAGGACACAGGTTCTCTGCGGAAAAATCCTTAGCGGAAGATTTCGATTTTCAAAAATTCAGATCACTCGCCCATAAAATCGTCTCCGACCTTACGGGCTGGGGGCTAACTGTTGGGGTCAAAAGCGGTTATCTCAAAATCTGGCTAAAGACCTTCCGGAAACTCAAAGATTTCCATAAGCGGGCGAGGAAAGATCGAACAACGAAAAACCCACGGGCGGCAAGGCGGCCTGGCGCCCGGCACCGGTCTGGCGCGGCACCGGCCTGGCGCCGGCGCAGGGGCTGAGCTGGCCAGCCTGGCGGCACCGACCTGGCCGCGGCGGGGCAGCGGGCTGGCCAGCGCCCAGCGGCACCACCGGCCGCAGACGGCCTGGCGCCCGGCGACCGCAGCGAACCGCCAGGCGGCCTTCCAGCGGCACGGCGCCGCAGGCGGCAGCGGCACCGGCGGCGGCGGCCAAGCTGGCGCCCGGCACGGCAGCGGGGCCTGGCCTGGCGCCGGCGCAGCGGAGCGGCCTGGCCTAGCGGCAGCGGGCGCTACCTGGCCTGGCCCGGCGGCCAGGGCGGGCAGCCTGCAGCGGGGCAGCAGGCTGGCTGGCGCCGCGGCAGCAGGCAGCCGAGCTGGCCTAGCGGCGGCACCTGCAGAGACGCGGGCTGGCCTGGCGCCAGCGGCACCGTCCTGGCGCCGGCGGCTTTCCATGCAGGCGACCTGGCGCCAGCGGCACCGTCGTCGCGAGTCGGCCTGGCGTCGGTCCAGCGGCCCTCGTCGGTCTCGGTCTATCGTGCCGGTTCGATCCATAGCTTCCGGATCAGCCCTCGTGAGTTTGGTCAATCAGGCTATGGCGGTTTACCGATTCCACAAAACATGGATAAACATCAATTCGTCAAAGGTAGCGGAAAACTTCGGAGATAATTACGAAGACCGGCGAAAATGGAATATTTCGGAAGAGATAAGCTTGGGCCCAAAGGCGAGGCCCATCACCTAAGAACAAACCGACCTAGAAGTGGGTATATAAGGAGAGCAGGAGCAGAAGAAAGGCATCCGAAAATCCGAGAATTAGACTTAGAGCATCCTGCTAGCTTAGAAAAACTAGGGTTTAGGTGGTTAGACTAGCGAACAAGGCTTAGGGCGTTTGGCTGCCTGCGACTCTATATTTTCTTTAATTAAATCTCTCTGTCTTTGGAGAATCCTTGTACTCGTCCCTTTCATCTAATAAAGCGTAGCCGGGCAAATATTTCAAACTCTTATTTTTATCTATTGGACTTTATCGATTTGTGCAGCGAGAATCCGGACCTTCAAGGAAAGTCGGGTTTACTTGGCTTTCCTCCATAATCTTATTATCGAAAATTGGCGGTGTGAATTTGGTTCCCAAAGCACCTCTAGGTAGTCATGGGATTCTTGGCCCTATGGTATTGCATTCATCTTTGCATTTTGTATATACCATTCATCTTCCCATGCTCCATGAGGTACTCCACTTCCTGATCATTGTATATACCATTCATCTTTGCATTTTGATTTCTTTTATTTCTTTTAGGCCCTTCTCTACATTTAACAAACACAGAGACTGTGTGAATTAAGTGTGGGGGAGGTGTCAAGTTGCTAATAGTCTTGTGTTTTATGGCATTTGCATGCACTTGTAGATAGTTATTGCATAATAAAAATTAAAAATATAAAAAAAAGAATCATGTAGTTGCATTAGGATTGAGTCTGGATCATTCACTTGCATAAAAAAAAAGAGAAAAATTATCATATAGGTTGCATCATGCATACTTGGACAAGGATGATAGCTGCCTTGTAAGGATGCTCATGCTAAGTTCTTGAGGTGATAACATTCATAACCATAGTAACTAGCTTGAGCAATCTTAGGATAGTTTGTAAACTTTGTGCCTTGAAATCTCTTCCTAAAGCTTATTTGATTGATTGATGCTCTCTCTTTGAAGCTTGCTCCTGTCATATTTAGACTCTAAGTCTCTTGCTCATGGTCCCTTGTGTACTAAGTCATGGATAGAACACTTGAGTTTTCCCTCCCATTGTTTGCCTATCTTTTTGGACATACTCAAGTGGCAGTCCACACCCTTAAACCCTTTCCTCCTTTCAAGCCTTCATTGTTTGTTGAGTGAGGCCTTCTTTGGAAAGCTTTACATGTGCATAATGTTGAGAGTATTGGGAACGACAATGCTTGGTCTCCATTTTAGCTAGATTAGACACTCATATTGTCTAGCTTCTAGGATGGGGGTGAGTGTTGTATGGTGTGATCTTGGGAAGTGAGAAAGGTTTATGAAAGAAAAGGTTGACTCATGGAGCTCTAAAAGTTATAAGTGATTAAGTCTAGAAGGGATTAAAAAAAATTAAATTGTAAGCTCTATGTTACTAAGAAAGTCTTGGCCCCCAAAAAAAAACAGAAGAAGGAAAAGAATAATGAAAAGGGGGCTAGCAATGTTTAGAAAGAGCTGATAAAAATTTAAAATGTGAAAAATCCCTTGTAGGCTTCAAAAAGAAAGAGTTCTAAGTGAGAAAGTATCTTTGAGTATTTTGGGAAATCTTTGGGTGAGAGATGTGAGTAGTATTTTGACATTGGGGAATAGAGTAAAATTTGCTTTCATGTTTAGGAAAGGGTAGGATAATGGAGATTGAGCATTGTATGCATGAATTGATCCCTTTCTTAGATATATTATGTGCAATGTCAAAGCTACTTTGTTTTGAGAGGAAACCACCTTGAAAGATGATCTTGAACCTCTTGATTTACTTTGCACTAACGCCTCCTTCTCACCAAACCAAATGATTTGGACCATTTGACCATTTAGAGATCTTTTGAGTTTGTTTAATGATTGTTAGAGAGCAAGTAGATTTGAGGGTTGTGGATTCATGATGAGTAAGTGTAGGGATCAAAAGAGTTGAGATAGGCCTTGGGAAGTTATAGTTGGATTGGGTGCTTGCTCTAGCTAGTTGGTATGATTATGCAAGGTTATTAAGTTGAGAACTAAGAAGATCATTTCCTTTGGCTATGAGTCCCCTCCTTCAAACCTCTCCTCCTTAGTCCTTGCTAGTTTACTTGTGGACAAGTAAAGGACTAGTGTGGGGGAGTTGATGTCTTGCATATTTTCATTGTTTTAGCTTTCCATTTTGTGCATTTTTTCCCTTCTAGATTAGGCATTAGGCATATTTAGGTTCATTTTGCATTCTTAAGTCTTTATCAGGTCTTGGAGTGTGCTTTGGAGAATTTGAAGGTGTTTGGGGGTACTTTGTTACAAAAAGGAAGGGTGAAAGATGGACATGGACGATGGCCATATAGAAGTCTTTCTGTGCTGAGATTTGGTGGGGACATGGCATTTTGAGTTAGATTTCCATTGGGAGTGGTTTCAAGCCATTTGAGGCCATATTGGACCCCAGGACACTCGAGCAGACGACACCCGACCTTGGCACACGCGGCCTGAAGCACCCGCACGGCCTGCTCACCCGACTTGGAGGACGCGGCTTGAAGCACCCGCACGGCCTGCACACCCGACTGTAAGGACGCGGCCTGAAGGACCCGCACGTCCTGCTTGCTGCTGGACACGGACAGCACGCGGCCTAGAGCACCCGGGGAGGACAACCCGAGCAGTCGGACAAGCCGGACGAGCATCCTCATACGCGGGTGGCCATACCCGGCCTGGTGGAAGCCTATCCGACCAGGGTATCCGAGTTTCTTCCTTTTGGAGCATTTTGATTGGCTTAGACCATTAATCTTCTAAGGGCTTTTTAGTCATTTTACTTCTATGTGTTTAGGACTTTTAAGCCTACTATAAATACTCTCATTAACCCAAGTTTGGGACTCATGTTATTTATTATCTAAGAACACAAACCTTTGAGTAAAGCTTCATCTTTGATTTATTATCTCATCTCATCTTGTGTTCTTGATTGTGGATTTCATCTCCTTTCTTTCTCTATATGTTTAAGCTTGAATCTCTCATGGGTTTAAGAGTAAGCATGTGGATTAGTGAGTAGATCCATCTAAGATCCATGGGTTAGGGTGATTAGGGTGATTAAGTGAAGATCCAAGGTGCTTAGGGTTAGATCTATCCTCTCCTTGCATTGATTTGGTGTTCTTAAAGCTATATTTGAGTTGGCCTCTCAAACATAGAGCTATAGGCATTTCATGCCCGGAAGGTGTTCTATGAAATGCCTGAACCAACTCATCTATGCTTTTAGCTTGCTTTGCCTAAGGGATTAGTTGTCAAAGAGGCTAGAATTGCTATTAGACTCATTCTCCATGTTTGCTTTGATCATTACAGCCAAAGGGATTTGGTGTACTTGGGTGATCATTGCAAAAGAGCATTCATCTAGGGATAGAGCTTGCTTAGTTTTGTTTGTCTAGGCATAAGGAATTAGATTGATTGGAAAAGTTAGCATCTTGGATTGAATCTTAATCATTTGATATCAAGTCCCTACACCCATGGGTCTCATTCTCCTCATAAGAAAGAAAGTTTTACTTTTTGTTGCATTTTACTTATTGTCTTAGTTTAATCATCATCCTCTTTAATGATTGCATTTAGATTAAGCATAGACTTGCATTCCCTCTGTTTCATGGTCACTTAGGACTGGTTCGACAATCTTATATACTACATCATTCGATTAGGACCTTAGAAAAGTCCTTTCATCAAACTTCACCATGCTTTAGTGTTTTCTTCTCTTCTCCAACCTTTCCTTTACCCTTAGCTTCAACAATCTTTTCTAGAATCTCCTCATCAACCTTCTCATCTACAATCACAACAGTTGTTGGCCACCCCCCCACCTAGTGTCTCACCATCCTTGGGGAAAGCTCTTGGAGGTAACTCTCTACCACTTATCAAAGTGATTGCCTTCATTGGCTCCTTGGGGTTCTGCTCAGCCTTTCCTGGTAGTGTTCCTTGTTGGCGATTTGGCTGAGAGTTCATAGAAGCAAACTGATTCTCCAAAGCTCTTATCTTGTTGTTTAGCTCAGTATAGCTGCTATCAATCTTGGAGTGAACAGTCTTAAACTCATATCCAATGTCCTTGGCTGTTCTAGCTTGACCTTCCAATATTTGTTTGAACATAGCTTCCATACATGAATCTTGAGCTTTAGCTTGGGAGGAGCTACCTTGAGCTTGAGTAGGCTGATTGCCTTGATTGGTAAAACCAGGAGGAGGATTCTGCCTAGGCTGGTAGTTCCCTTGCTGAGTGTTTTGCTTGGGTTGATAGCCTCCTTGCTGGTTGTTGGGATAAGACCTTTGCTGGTAGTTGTTGTACTGAAAGTTAGGCTCCGTCCTGTACCAAGTACCATTGTTGTTGATGAAGCAAAGCTCTTCTTGCCCTTCTAACCCATCAACTTCATTAACCTTAGGAGGATTTTCTTGACTAGGACCACCCACAAAGTTGATCTGCTTCTTTTTGGCTTGGTTAGCAATCAGCAAGTCTATCTTCTCTTGCAAGGACTTGATTTCCTTCTTGGTCTGGTTGTCATCAGCTCTGGTGGTTCTATCAGCTCTGTCATGCTCTCCACTGTAAACTGCGTCACTCTTCACCATCTTGTCAACCAGCTCCTCAGCATCTTCTCCAGACCTGCCCAGGAAGAAACCATTGCTTGCTGTATCCAATCTTGCTCTGAACTCAGGAAGGGCTCCTCTGTAGAATGTACTCAGCAAACTCTCCTTTGAGAAGCCATGGTGTAGGCATTTAGCTTGATACCCTTTGAACCTCTTCCATGCATCACTAAAGCTTTCCAAGTTCTTCTGCTGGAAGCTAGAGATCTCATTCCTCAGCTTGGCTGTCCTTGATGTGGAGAAAAACTTCTCCAAGAAGGCTTTCTTGCAATCATCCCAAGTAGTGATGGAGTCACTAGGTAGAGATTTCTCCCATTGGCTTGCCTTGTCTCCTAGAGAGAAAGGAAACAGCTTGAGCTTGAAGGCATCTTCGGACACACCATTGGTCTTGGACAAGCCACAATAGGTATCAAACTTGTCCAAGTGATCAAATGGGTCTTCTACAGCCAAGCCATGGTACTTGTTGTTCTCAATCACACTCAACAACCCTGACGATCTCAAAGTTGTTAGCTTCGAGCTGGTGCTTGCGGATGCCGTCCTATTGCCATGAATGTGAGGACGGTCATAGGTGGCAATGGCTCTAGCTGGCCGCTGTGGGTGTTGTTGTTGCTGGCACTGTGGTCCAAGGTTGTCAACTCCTTGACCATTGCCATCTTGAGGTTGATGCTGGTGATCATCCATCTCAAACCCCAACCTCTGAATGTGAGCCTGTTGCTCTTCTTCTCTTCTCCTTCTTGCTATTTCCCTCTCAAGTGTAGCTATCTCTTCAACAGTGGGAGCCAGGTTAGTTACACCCCTGCTTCTTGTGTTCATACACCTGAAAATCAAAGGAAGAGGCAAAAGGAGAATCAATATCACAAGAAAAGAAAAATGATTTAGTCTCAAGCAAGTGACTAAATCCCAATGTCACAATAAACTTAGAATTTGGCAACGGCGCCAATTTGATGAAAGGACTTTTCTAAAGTCCTAATCAAATGATGTAGTATATAAGATTGTCGAATCAGTTCTAAGTGACCACAAAGCAAAGGGAATGAAAGTCTATTCTTAATCTAAATGCAATCATTAAAGAGGATGATTATTAAACTAAGACAATATCTAAAATGCAACAAAATGTAAAACTTTCTTTCTTATGAGGAGAATGAGACTCATGGGTATAGGGACTTGATCTCAAATGATTAAGATTCAATCCAAGATGCCAACTTTTCAATCAATCTAATTCCTTATGCCTAGACAACAAAGTTTTGAGATCTTAATCATTTGATATCAAGTCCCTATACCCATGGGTCTCATTCTTCTCATAAGAAAGAAAGTTTTACATTTTGTTGCATTTTAGATATTGGCTTAGCTTAATAACCATCTCCTTCAATGATTGCATTTAGATTAAGCATAGACTTGCATTCCCTTTGCTTTGTTCACTTAATCTTATATACTACATCATTTGATTAGGACCTAGAAAAGTCCTTTCATCAAATTTGGCCGTTAATTCTCTTGCTTGAGACTTGCAACTAATCATTTTCTTCTTGTGATATTGACTGCCCCTTTAATGAATAGCAGAAAGAAGAAAACAACAGGGGAGATGAACCAGCATCAAAAGATGATCAGCATCAACCTTGGACCACAGCCAGCAACAACACCGGCAGCTAGAAACCTATAACCGTCCTCATATTCATGGCAATCGGGCATTCATGAAGCTAACAACTTTGAGATGAGTGTGATTGAGAACAACAAGTACCATGGCTGTTGATCCTTGGACAAGTTTGTTGCAGACCAATGGTGTCGAGCTTCAAGCTCAAAACCTCTCAGAGCCTGATCTACAATTGGGCTTCTTGGAAGTTTTCTCATCCAGAAGCTGAGGAATGAGATCTCTAGCTTCCATCATGGAAAGCTTTAGTGATGCATGGAATCAAGCTAAATGTGGCTTCTCCTTCTCAAGTTCTGGACAGCAAGCAATTCCTGGCCTGAGGCTGACAAGATGGGAGTTTTGGAAATGACAGGCTGATAGGAGCTGATGACCAGGAAATCAAGTCCTTGAGAAGATAGACTTGCTGATTGCTAACAAGAGTCCTCCTCAGGTTAATGAAGTTGATGGGTTAGAAACAACAATGGTCCTTGGCAAGGAGCCTAACTTTCAGTACAACAAACCAGCAAGGTCTTATCAACAACCAGCAGGCTATCAACCACTCAGCAACTACCAGCCATGAGAATCTGGTCTACTCAAGCTAAAGCTCAGAATCATGTATGGAAGCTATGTTCAAACAAATATTGGAAGGTCAAGCTAGAACAAGGACATTGGATATGAGTTTAAGACTGTTCACTCCAAGATTGATAGCAGCTATACTGAGCTAAACAACAAGATAAGAGCTTTGGAGAATCAGTTTGCTATGAACTCTCAGCCAAATCGCCAACAAGGAACACTACCAAAGGCTGAGCAGAACCCCAAGGAGCCAATGAAGGCAATCACTTTGATAAGTGGTAGAGTTACCTCCAAGAGCTCTCCCAAGGATGGTGAGACACTAGTTGGGGTGGCCAACAAAATTCATGATGATGTTGTGATTGTAGATGAGAAGGTTGATGAGGAGATTCTAGAAAAGATTGTTGAAGCTAAGGGTAAAGGAAAGGTTGGAGAAAACACTAAAGCATGGTGAAGTTGCCACTCCAACAAAGAGTCTTCCTTTGTTCCTCCTCCCTATGAACCTAAGCTGCCATTTCATGGAAGATTCAAGAAGCAACTTTGGAGAAGTACAAAGCACTCTTTGAGAAGCAAATGAGTGAAGTTCAAGTCACAATGCCCATCATTGATGCCTTCATGCTTGTCCCTCAATACAGCAAGTTCTTGAAGGATGTTGTGGCTGCCAAGAAGAAGGAAATGGAGGGCATGATGGTTCTTACTCATGAGTGCAGTGCCATCATCCAGAGATTGACAATCCCTAAGAAGCTAGAGGATCCAGGCTGCTTTACCCTACCTTGTGCCATTTGTCCTTTGATGTTTGAGAGATGTCTATGCGATTTGGGAGCTAGTGTCAGTCTCATGCCTCTATCTGTTGCCAAGAAGCTTGGGTTCAGCCAATACAAGAAGTGCAAACTCTCTTTGGTGCTTGCTGATCGCTCAGTCAAATTCCCTATTGGGATCCTTGAAGACCTCCCTGTGATGGTGGGAAATTGAGAGATTCCTACTGATTTTGTTGTGCTTGAGATGGATGAAGAAGCTAGAGACCCCTTGATCCTTGGAAGACCATTCTTAGCCACATCAGGAGCCCTTATCAATGTGAAGGAAGGCAAGATTGATCTTCATTTGGGGAAAGAGCACACTCTCCATTTTGACATCAATGAGGTAATGAAGAGGTCAACTGTACAAGGCCAAGTTTTTTACATAGACGAGATGGAAGCTCTTGCTGATGAGCTTCTTGAGGAATTGGCACTTGGAGAGTTGGCAATAAGGGACCCTTTGCAGCATGCCTTGACAGTGGATAAAGATATCCAAGTGGTTGAGAACCAAGAGAGTGATGCTATTGTGGCCATGCTGGATTCTCGAAAGAAGATTAATGATAAAGGCCAGTATGAGGAGCTCACACTAGAGGTGCACCAAACTGCCACAGCCACTCAAGAAGAGGACACCCAACAAGATGATTGGAGTGAGCTAAAGGCACCAAAAGTGGAGCTAAAACTTCTTCCCCATGGTGTAAGGTACACATTTCTAGGCCCTAATGAGTCATATCCTGTCATTGTGAGTAGTGAACTTACTGAACTTGACCTTTCTCAACTTTTAAATGAACTTAAAAAGTTTAGAAAGGCAATTGGGTACTCACTAGATGATATTAAGGGGATATCACCTTCTTTGTGCATGCATAGGATACATCTAGAGGATGAATCAATGACTTCTATAGATCATCAAAGAAGGTTAAATCCTAACCTGAAGGATGTTGTAAAGAAGGAGATTCTTAAGCTCTTAGATGCTGGTGTTATCTACCCTATTTCATATTCTAAATGGGTATCTCCTGTGCATGTAGTTCCAAAGAAAGGTGGTATCACTGTGGTTAAAAATAACAAGGATGAATTGATACCAACTAGAACCATAACTGGTCATAGGATGTGTATTGATTATAGAAAGCTCAACTCTGCATCTAGAAAGGATCATTTTCCATTGCCATTCATTGATCAAATGCTTGAGAGACTTGCAAACCATCCTCTCTATTGCTTTCTTGATGGGTATTCAGGGTTCTTCCAAATCCCCATACATCCCAATGATCAAGAGAAGAAAACATTCACATGCCCCTATGGCACCTTTGCTTATTGAAGGATGCCATTTGGGTTATGTAATGCTCTAGCAACCTTTCAAAGGTGCATGATGTCTATCTTCTCGGATCTCATTGAGGATATAGTGAAGGTATTCATGGATGATTTCTCTGTCTACGGATCTTTGTTTTCTGCTTGTTTGTCCAACTTGTGCAGGGTCCTACAGAGATGTGAAGACACCAACCTTGTGCTGAATTGGGAGAAGTGTCACATCATTGTCAAAGAGGGGATTGTGCTTGGGCATAAGATTTCAGAAAAGGGCATTGAAGTGGACTAGGCTAAGATTGAGGTGATGGTCAGCTTGCCACCACCAAAGACAGTGAAGGACATCAGGAGCTTCCTTGGCCATGCTGGGTTCTATAGAAGATTCATCAAGGACTTCTCAAAGATTCCTAGACCAATGATTAAGTTGCTGTGCAAGGAGGCCACTTTCAGCTTTGATGAAGATTGTCTTGAGGCTTTCAAGAGGATAAAGGGTGAACTTGTTAGTGCCCCCATTGTCCAGCCACCTGATTGGGACCTCCCTTTTGAGATAATGTGTGATGCTAGTGACTTTGCTGTTGGGGCTGTTCTGGGGCAGAAGAAGGATGGCAAGACTCATGTGATTTATTATGCTAGCCAAACCCTGAATGATGCACAGATGAAGTATGCCACAACTGAGAAAGAGATGCTGGCCATTGTCTTCGCCTTTGAAAAATTCAGAAGCTACCTGGTGGGTTACAAGGTCATTGTGTATACTGACCATGCAGCTTTGAGACATCTCCTAGCAAAGAAAGATGCCAAGCCAATACTACTAAGGTGGATCCTTTTGCTTCAAGAGTTTGACTTAGAGATTAGAGACAAGCCAGGGATTGAGAATGGAGTTGCTGATCACTTATCCAGGCTGAGGATTGAAGGTGGAATCCCTATTGATGAGGGACTTAGACAAGAGCATGTCATGGCTATCATGTCAGTGGTGGCAGTTATTGAGACTGGAAAGAAGATTCAAGAGGTTAAGGCAGCTGAAGAGAAGGGACCTTGGTATGCTGATTTGGTTAACTACTTAGCCACTGGGAAGAAGCCATTGGGTCTTGCGGGGTATGAGAAGAAGAAGTTCTATAAAGACTTGAAGAGATACTATTGGGATGAACCATACCTCTACACCCTATGCAAAGATCAGGTTTATAGAAGAGTGGTGGCTGAAGAAGAAGTTGAAGGAATCCTCTCACATTGCCATGGATCTTCCTATGGAGGCCATTTTGCTACCTTCAAGACTGTCTCAAAGGTGCTACAAGCTGGATTTTGGTGGCCACACATGTTCAGGGACACACAAGACTTCATTTCAAGATGTGACTCTTGCCAAAGAAGGGGGAACATTACTAAGAGGAATGAGATGCCTCAAAACCCAATCCTTGAAGTGGAAGTGTTTGATGTTTGGGGGATTGACTTCATGGGACCCTTCCCTTCTTCTTATGGCAACAAATACATCTTGGTGGCTGTGGACTATGAATCAAAGTGGTTGGAAGCAATAGCAAGTCCCACAAATGATTTAAGAGTGGTGGTCAAAATGTTCAAGAGCAATATCTTCCCAAGGTTTGGAGTACCAAGAGTGGTCATAAGTGATGGAGGTTCACATTTCATCAACAAGGTATTTGACGGTCTTCTCAAGAAGAATGGAGTGAAACACAAGGTTGCAACACCCTATCACCCTCAAACAAGTAGCCAAGTGGAGGTCTCCAACAAGCAAATCAAGGGCATCTTGGAGAAGGTTGTGGGAACCAAGAGGAAGGATTGGTCAGACAAGCTTAATGATGCTCTTTGGGCATATAGAACAGCCTTCAAGACTCCTCTAGGCACTACTCCTTTCAACCTTGTCTATGGGAAATCTTGCCATTTGCCAGTTGAGCTTGAATACAAGGCATTGTGGACTGTGAAGCTTCTGAACTTTGACATCAAGAGTGCAAAGGAGAAGAGACTTTTTCAACTCAATGAACTGGATGAGATAAGGATGGATGCCTTTGAGAATTCAAGGATTTACAAGGAAAAGACTAAGGCCTTTCATGACAGGCACATCGTCGAGAGAGAATTCAAGGCAGGAGATCAAGTGCTTCTTTACAACTCTAAACTGAAGTTATTTCCAGAGAAGCTTAAGTCAAGGTGGTCTGGTCCATTTGTGATCAAAGAAGTGAGGCCTTATGGAGCCATTGTGTTATGGGATAAGCAGGGTAATGACTTCACAGTGAATTGCCAGAGACTCAAGGAATACATGGCCACAATACCAAAGGAGGATGGGACATCAACCCCACTCTCTGATGCTCCCCTTGCCTAACCTCAAAGGAGGCAAAGTCAAGCTAGTGACTTTAAACAAGCTCACTTGGGAGGAAGTCCCATGGTTATCCTTGTAAACAAGCTAGTGATTTATTTTTCAAAGCTTTTGGATGATGGGAGATCAGTGGGATGTCGAAGGCGTGCAAGAGTGGGAAGCAAAAAAAACAAAAAGAAAAAAAAAGGAAAAAAAAAAGGGGACAGGACTGCCTTAGATCTGGAACGCGCGGTCTGATACGCGCGAGCCGTGTTACCCGCTCGGACGGCCCGGACCAATCAGTACGGGAGATGCACGGTCTGATGCGCGCGAGTCGGAAGCACCGCACAGGTATGAACGGACGGACGGAGCAGCCGGATGCGCGGTCAGCTTTGCACTGGAAGAGCACCCCGCGCGGGAACAGACAGTCAGTTCGAGATCTGGAACGCGGGAAACTGAATGCGCGGGATGGAAGCACCGTGCGGGTACGGACGGACGGAGAAGAGGTATGCGCGGGTGCATACGCGCGGGACATGTTCATCGCACGGGACGCCAGCCGTACGGATACAAGACAGACGCGCGGGCGAGACCACGCGGGTCACTCTCTCTACCCACTCGACCCGCGCATAACCCGCGTCTCAACCCGCAGTATGACCAGCGTCCCAACCCGATCCACGACCCAGCCGACCCAAGGTATGTCTTTTCTTCCTTATTTCTCGACCCAGACCCATCCGCCCATGACCCGACCCGACCAAACCCCCCTAAAACCTAATAAATCGTGTCTCTCTCTCCTCACTTTCATCACTTTTTCAAAATCAAAATCCTCTCTAGCGCCCAAGAACCAAAAGCACCATAACTTCCTCAAATCCAAACCAAATCACCCCATTCTTTTTCCCACATCCAACCCTCCATCCTCTTAGTCTAAATCCTTGAATCTTTTCACCTTTATCCTTCATCCAAAGCAAGGTATGGCTTCTTTAAGTTCAAACTCGTAATGCTCATGAACCCTAAATTTTTGAACTTGAAATTTGGCCATTTTCTTGCTTGAATCTTGTGAAATAGACTAGGGAAGGCTCATATATCATGCTAGGTAGTTGATTTCATGGTGGATTTGAGTTTAATTTGAACTTTGAGAAATTAGGGTTCATGAGATTTGGGGCTTTTTCAATTTTAGCTTAATTAGGGTTGATAGTAGGCTAGATGGGTGAGATAAGTGGTGTTGAAGGTTGATTTGGTTCCAATTTCAAGCTGAGCTCTAGTTAATTTTGATTATGGCTAATTTGAAGTTCTTGTGTTCATAAAAAAAAAAATTGTAAATATTTTTTGAGCATGAGAGCTTCATTCTTAGCTATTGCTTGTCTTGCTTGCCTTCATGATTGCATTATTCTAGCTCCTATTGAGATTGATGATCTTATTAGAGCTAGATTGTGTTTGTTCATGTTTCTCTCTTTCTTGTGCTCACTCTATTTCCAAGGATTGAATTTTCAGGTACAATGGGGAGAAAGAATGAAGCTCAAATGGAAGAAGAGAAAGAACAGGCTGCAAAGAGAGTGACTGCTCAGATTGGGAAAGAAATTGGCTCCATGCCTGAATCAGAAGAGGAGCGTAGGCAGAAAACCTTGGCCAAGCTAAGAAAGAAAGCACAGGCCAAGAGAGATGGCAAGAGAGTTGCTGTTGATGAGAGTGTGGCTGGCATTGCTCACAAGCAAGCCCCTCCCAAGAGAGCAAGAGCACCTAGGAGGACCAGGTTGGGAGCTTTAGTTTTGGAGAAAGGCAACAAGGGAGGTGCTAATGAACCAGCTCCCACAATAAGAGCCAAGGCGCCAAGAAAGATTGTGGCACCTCCTCCCATGGAGCTAGAGGGTGCAAGTGCTGAAGAGGAACATTCTGAAGAAGACAGTGAAGCTGAGCATGACCCTAACTCAACAAAGTCCTTCAATGATAACAGGGACAGGCAGAAGACACCCACTGAAGAGGAGCTGTTAGAGCAAATGAGAAAAGGTGTCTCTTGGCCCCCAACCAGATTTGCTGATAAAAAGACCCTCAAGGAGTTGTCAATTGAAGATGATATCCAGGAGATGCTAGGCTACATGAGTATGAGCAGTTTCTACATTATGGCCTATCCAACTTACAAAGAAGTCTCTTGCCAATTCTTGTCATCTCTTGAAGCCACCTTTCACACCTCCAAGAATGTGGAGCAAGGATGGGGGAAGATACATTTCAAGATTGATGGGAGAGCCTACTCGATGACATTCAAGGAGATTGAGGAAGTGCTTGGTTTTCAAGACAAGAAAGATCCTTCTTTTCCCAAGCTTGCCAAGGTCAAGAGAGAGATGAACATCACTCACCTTACTTGGAGGCTGTTGACAGGCAAGACGAGGAGTGCCAACCGCGACAAGAATGCCTCCATCCGACACCCTTCAGTTGGCTATCTCCACATATTGCTTGTGCATACCTTGTTCCCCATGAAAGAAGTAGGAACAGTCTGTGGAGATGAAGTGAAATTTCTGCCCCAAGCTGTCCAGCACTATGCTTTACAGCCTCATCTCCCTTTGGTTCCTAGTGACTTCTACAAGGATTTTGGCATCGTGGGATTCTTTGTGAAGCGCCTCATGTATTACAAGGGTTGGAGCTGGACAAACAGAGACCCTGGAGCTCAGATTGGGATTGGTGGCTTGATAACACCATTGCTTGCTTACCAAGGGATAAGTTTGGGAAATGATGCAGCTGGCCCCACTTTCTTGGATCTACAATACCTGAAGTCAGCTCACTATCTCTCTGGAAGGTTTAATGGGCAGTGTGTTTACTCCTATTTGAGAGGTACCAAAAAGGTTGAGCTTCTTCTTCCCAACTATCCCCTCACTACCTTGACCACTCCAGGAGCCATAAGATTTTACATTAGTGAGAGGCACTTGCTTGGACCTCATGGTGCCCTAGGCCCTATGGCTCTCCCATGGGGTGAAAAGGCAGCACGCAAGGTGGCAGAATATGATCAGGGATACTCTAGCAGAGCCACTGCACATCTCTTTGGTCCTCCTCGTTACAAGTTCGACCAATGCACCGGTGCTTTGCCTCTTGGTCCCATTCGGCAGGCTCATGACTAGATTAGCACCCTTCAGAGGTGGAACAGAGCTCAAGATAGGACTATCTTCAAGCTCACCAACAAGTGCAAAGAGCTGAGAAGAACTGTGAAGAGACAAGCTGAAGCTTCGGCTCAGTTTATGAAGAAGGTGGCTGATGTTCTGGCCAGGGGAGCTGTGCTGGTTGTAAGGCTGAGGATTTTGATCTTGATGCTTTCACTGCACCGCCTCCTCAGCCACTTCATGACCCTTCTGAGCCACGGACCAAGAAACAAGCTCTCCGCCATTTGAGAAACCCATACATCCGCCCATCCGAGTCCGGGAACAAGTCTCCTTCTTTAGACACCACTGCTGATGAAGAGGATTCTGAGGGTGAGGCATCAGCCTCATCACACGCTCCATAGAGGTACTCCAAAACCTTCTCATTGTATATACCATTTTTCATTGCACTTTTCTTTCCTCTTTTGGACCCTTCTCTACATTTAACAAACACAGAGACTGTGTGAATTAAGTGTGGGGGAGGTGTCAAGTTGCTGATAGTTTTATGTTTTATGTCATATGCATGCATTTGTAGATAGTTATTGCATAGAAAAAACCCAAAAAAAAATTGAAAATTTTGAAAAGCACAAAAAGAATCATGTAGTTGCATTAGGATTGAGTCTAGATCATTCACTAGCATAAAAAAAAATCATCATATAGGTTGCATCATGCATAAGGGGACAAGGATGAAATTTGCCTTGTAAAGATGCTCATGATAAGTTTTTAAAGTGATAACCTTTATAATCATAGTAAGTAGCTTGAGCAATCTTAGGATAACTTGTAAACTTCGAGCCTTGAAAACTCTTCCTAAAGCTCATTTGATTGATTGATGCTCTCTCTTTGAAGTTTGCTCCTGTCATATTTAGACTCTAAGTCTCTTGCCCATGGTCCCTTGTGTACTGAGTCATGGATAGAACACTTGAGTTGTCTCTCCCATTCTTTGCCTATCTTTTTGGACAAACTCAAGTGGTACTCCACACCCTTAAACCCTTACCTCCTTTCAAGCCTTCATTGTTTGTTAAGTGAGGCCTTCTTTGGAAAGCTTTACATGTGCATAATGTTGAGAGTATTGGGAACGACAATGTTTGGTCTCCATTTTAGCTAGATTAGACACTCATATTGTCTAGCTTCTAGGATGGGGGTGAGTGTTATAAAGTTTGACCATGGGAGTGTGAAAAGAGAGGAAAGACTCTTAGAACTCAAAAGTGATTAAGTCTTTAGGGATAAGCAAATGAAAAGTCTAGCTCAAGTTTGTAATGAAAGTCTTGGCCCCTATATAAAAAAAAGATGAATAAAGAAAGGAGGCTAGCCAAAGTTAGTATGAGCTAATAAGTGTTTTAAAAAGTGTAAAAATCCCTTGTAGACTTCAAAAAGTGAAGAGTTCTAAGTGAGAAAATGTTATTAAGAGTTTGGGAAATCTTTGGGTGAGTGAGAGAGAGTGAGGCTTGGCATTGGGGAATAGAGTAAAATTTGCTTTCATGTTTAGGAAAAGGGTAGGACAATGGAGATTGAGCATTGTATGCATGAGTTGATCCCTTTGTTAGATATATTATGTGCAATGTCAAAGCTACTTTGTTTTGAGAGTAAACCACCTTGAAAGATGATCTTGAACCTCTTGATTCACTTTGCACTAAAGCCTTTTTCACCAAGCCAAATGACTTGGACCATTTGACCATTTGCAAGAGATCTTTTGAGTTTGCTTATTGATTGTTAGAGAGCAATTGGTTTTGTGGATTGTGGATTCATGATGAATGAGTGTAGGGATCAAAAGAGTTAAGATAGGCCTTGAGAAGTTAGAGTTGGATTAAGTGTTTGCTCTAACTAGTTGGTATGATTATGCAAGGTTATCAAGTTGAGAACTAAGAAGAGCATTCTTTTGGTTTTGAGTCCCCTCCTTCAAACCTCTCCTCCTTAGTCCTTGCTAGTTTACTTGTGGACAAGTAAAGGACTAGTGTGGGGGAGTTGATGTCTGGCACATTTTCATTGATTTAGCCATCTTTTTATTTTCATTCTTTGTCTTTTAGGCTAAGGTTTAGGCATTTTTAGGATCATTTTGCATTCATAAGTCCTTATCAGGTATTGGAGTACCCCATGGAGTAAAAGAAGGTTTGAGAGTGGTTTTGATGCAAGAATGAGATAAGAAAAAGGAGTTTGGCCTAGTGTGGGCAGACGTGGTCTCAATCTTACTCAGCCGGACCAGACGGATGGACATGCTCTGCCAAGATCACCCGCGCATGAGAGCCTAACGAACACACGGATGCACGGCCTGATCTGCTCGGGATCACTTACCTGCGCGGGACAGATCACACCACACGGACGAGCTGAAGCAAGACCATGCGCGGCCTGATCTGCTCGGGTTCCCTTACCCGCGCGGGTCAGAACATACCATACGGGTGGACTGAAGCAGCTGGATGCGCGGCCTGGGTTGTGCGGTGCGTAGCACCCGCGTGGGACGAGACGAACAAGACTAGCCGGATGCGTGGCCTGGGTTTTGCGGTGCGTAGCACCCGCGCGGGACGAGACGAACAAGACCAGCCGGATGCACGGCCTGGGTTGTGCAGTGCGTAGCACCCGCGCGGGACGAGACCAGACGGAGCTGTACATATGCGCGGGACGGGACGCCCGGGCCAGCACACCCGCGCGGGACGAGCAACAGCCGGACAGTACTGCGCGGCCAAACATGCGCGGCCCGGACCGTCCAGCCATGACCCTGAACGTTTTTCATCCTGTCTTCCCATTGGTCGAGACCCATTGTTTCCAAGGACCTTATAGTCAATTTCTATGATGTTTTTAGAGCTTTTAGCCTAGTTATAAGTACCCTTGTTATCCCTAATTTGGGACTTATGTTATTTTCTATCTAAGAACACAAACCCTTTTGAGTAAAGTTTCATCTTTGATTCATCATCTCATCTTGTGTTCTTGATTGTTTGCTTTCATCTCTTTTCTTTCTCTACATGTTTAAGCTTGAATCTCTCATGGGTTTAAGAGTAAGCATGTGGATTAGTGAGTAGATCCATCTAAGATCCATGGGTTAGGGTGATTAGGGTGATTAAGTGAAGATCCAAGGTGATTAGGGTTAGATCTATCCTTTCCTTGCATTGATTTGGTGTTCTTAATGCTATATTTGGGTTGGCCTCTCAAGCATAGAGCCATAGGCATTTCATGCCCGAAAGGTGTTCTATGAAATGCCTGAACCAACTCATCTATGCTTTTAGCTTGCTTTGCCTAAGAGATTAGTTGTCAAAGAAGGTAGGATTGCTATTAGACTCATTCTTTATGCTTGCTTTGATCATTACAGCCAAAGAGATTTGGTGTACTTGGGTGATCATTGCAAAAGAGCATTCATCTAGAGATAGAGCTTGCTTAGCTTGTTGTCTAGGCATAAGGAATTAGATTGATTGAAAAGTTGGCATCTTGGATTGAATCTTAATCATTTGAGATCAAGTCCCTATACCCATGGGTCTCATTCTCCTCATAAGAAAGAAAGTTTTACATTTTGTTGCATTTTACTTATTGTCTTAGTTTAATAATCATCCTCTTTAATGATTGCCTTTAGATTAAGCATAGACTTGCATTCCCTTTGCTTTGTGGTCACTTAGAACTGGTTCGACAATCTTATATACTACATCATTTGATTAGGACCTTAGAAAAGTCCTTTCATCATAGACTCGGTAGACTCTGTCGATCGATGTGGTATTTCGAACATCTATTGATATTCTTCTTCGAAGGTCGATCGATTGCTCTCGTCTTGCGTCGATCGATGCGAGTAAGAGCTGTCGATACTCATGGTGCTCTCGGTTTCAAAGTCTTCCTCCTGAAGCTCTACATCTCCGTCCATATGCCAGAATTCATCTACTGTGATGGCATTGATGTGGTGTCTGATGAGATCTTCCTCTCTCCCTTTTATGAAGGCTTCTTGCCTCTTAATAGCTTCTGCTGTTTGAATCACCTGTGTCTCTAGCTTCTTCACATGGATGCTCAAGGTGTCAAACTTCACATTCAGGCTATTGTATGCAGCATCTATCTTTCCATTGAAATCCACAGTAAGCCTCTGCTGACCCTCTAGAACCGGATTAAGCATTGCTTCAATCTTGCTCTCCTGAGTAGGTGGTGGTGGATTCTGATAGAAAGAATTGTTGAGAATCTTGTTGTTGCTGTAGTTGCTATTGCTGAAGGGTTTCTGGTACTGTGAATTCTGATTGTAGTTGCTCTGACTGTTGCCATAGAAGTTCCTGTTTCCACTCTGGTTTCCAAATCTCTGTGATCCTCCTATGAAATTCACTTCTTCCTCATATCCTTCTTCATCAGTTCCTATAGCTTCTACATCTTCTGCAAAGCTGACCTGCTTCCTTAGAAGCTTGTGAACACTGTCTAGCTTAGCTTTCCTATCCTCTAGCTGCTCCTTCCCAAGAGCATTAGCTAGTCTCCTTCTCTCATAATCAGTGTTCTTGGTGCTATTGCTAGTTGCCAAGTTCTCAATAAGTCTCACAGCCTCCTCTGGATTCCTGGTGTTGAAGTTTCCTTCACTAGCTGTGTCTAGTGCTGTCTGGTAGGTTAGGTCTAAACCTCTGAAGAAAGTGCTGAGCAGCTGCACTTCATTGAATCCATGGTGTGGACAATCTCTCTGGTAGGACTTGAAACGAACCCAACAATGTCTGAAAGGTTCTGCAGGCTTCTGCATAAATGTAGCAATCTTGCTTCTTAGCTCCTCTGCGCGTGCCTCATCAAAGAAATTAATCAAGAAAGCATTCTTGATGTCATCCCAAGATGTAAGAGATCTTGGTGATAGTTGCTTAAGCCATTGCAAAGCTTCTCCAGTGAGAGAATACTTGAAAAGATTGCAAAGTAGGTAGTCAGCTGGGACTCCATTGGCTTTGATAGCAGATATGAGATCCTCGTACCTCTCTAGATGGTCCATAGGATGCTCATTGGATGCTCCACTGTAGGGTGTCTGTCCTACTAGTGTGTAGTATTGAGGCTTCAACTCATACTCAGCCCTCTGTATGTCTGGAGGACGGATAGCATATCTGTTGGCATAGAATTGGTCTGGACGGTTGTAGTCAGCCAGTGATCTGTTTCTGTTGGCTTCTTCTGCAGCTCAAGCAATTGCTGCAGCAGCTTCAGCTTCTGGATCAGGGATTGCAGCCCCCTGATCATTGATTCTTTGACCTGCTGCACTACGCAGGTGACCTTCTTGGTCACGCAAGTTACCATCGTTATCTTCCCTAAGTATCAGTGTCGCGACCATGCTTCGTGATTCGGTATCGATCGATGTACGACTTGCTGTATGGGTCGATATCGGGTGAAAGGTAGACGGGTACTGAGAAGTATCGGTCGATGTGGAAGGACGGTTATCGGTCGATGTCAGATGAACGAGATTGGTTGATATTGATGAACGGTTAACGGTTGATGTCAGATGAACGAGATCGGTCGATATTGATGAACGGTTATTGGTCGGCGGTGTCTGAAACTCGGAAGACGGATGCGAGTGAATATCGGTCGATGCACAAACTGGTGTATCGATCGATGCGGAACGGTTCTGTTTGCGGATTGAACGTTCCAAAGCAGCTGGATCAGTAGACAAAAGTTCCTTGTTCTTCTTGCTTCGGGTTATGCTGGACATGCACCTGAAAAGAAAAGAAAAATTTATCAGTAACAAGTAGTAAAAAAAAACCTAGACTTAAATAAAACTAATGGCGATCAAAGCTCCCCGGCAACGGCGCCAAATTTGATACGATGCTCAAATTACCCTAGAACAACCTTACTCTCATCAAAAGAGATCAAGTTGTAGTACTTAGGGACCGAATCCACAAGGAGCGATGGAACACAATAGATCTTATTATAACTAAGCTAGGTCAAAGATTTCAAAGCAGTAAATTGCAAATAACTTAAAACTGGTGAGCAAGACAATTACTCAAGTGATTGATTTGGGTGTTAACTAAGATGGTGAAGGTGTTAGATCTAGGATTACTATTCAGGTTATCAGGATTATAATAGTATCAATGCTTATATGAGATGCTTGCATGATATTAAAGAACCCAACGAAGCAATAGCCCGACTGTCGTCGCCGACTATCTTACACTAGAATTGATGAATCTCCATTGAGTATTCACCAAAAGGCGTTGATCGATCTGTCAATGCATGTATCGATCAATGATGCCTCTCGTATATCGATCGATACGATACTAGCGAGCTTTAAGCGTGTGGTTGAATACAGTTCACTAGAGAATTTGCCAAGTCAGCTGTTGCTTGTTCCCAGCAGAATTCTTAGCTCAGAGAAGATAGATCCAAGGATTTTATCTCTGTATTCATGTATAGGTTAGCTACTCCTACACAAGCATTAAGAACGATCTTCTAAGATGAATATCACATGCTCAAGTGTTCATATTTGGGGCTAATCCCTCAACCTATTTGAATCCTAAATCCAACAAAGGTGTTTACTCAGACATGGCTGAGTAGAACATCATAACAATAATAATAAAATGCATAGATAGAATAAAATAAAAATAAAGGTGTTCAAGAAAGGTCTCAATATTTGTAACTCTCTCTCACAAAACAAAGAACTAAGAAAGGTAGAAGAGACTAAGAAAAGCTGTAAGAAAGACTCTGTAAAAAACTATATCTTTGCCAAAACACTTAGGCAATACTTGCAGCTACAACCAGGATCTCTTACATCCCTGATCGACATCAAAAACGCATTTTTGCGTAACTTCTTTGATGATGCGCGCGCTGAAGACTTAAGGAGGAAAATTGCCACATTCAACCAGGAGCCTGGAGAGTCATTCAAGGATACCTGGATCAGATTCAAGTCTTACCAGCGAGATTGTCCACACCATGGATTCAACAAGGTGCAACTGCTCTGCACTTTCTTCAGAGGCATCGCGCTGAAATATCAGATGGCTCTGGACACTGCGAGTGAAGGCAACTTCACCACAAGGAATCCTGAAGATGCTGTGAAGCTAATAGAAAACCTAGCATCCAGCAACAGCACAAAGAACATTGTAAAAGCAAGATCTGCAGCGTTCCTTGGAAAGGAACAGATAAATGAGGTACAAGCTACACTTGACAATGTTCAGAAACTGCTAAACAAGTAAATCTCACGAGTGCAACGCCGTAAAGATACTTACTCACGAGGAGTTTGCAGCAAAGCACCCACATCCACCCAGCCCTTACAACATCGATCGACCGGACAGATGTCCCATCGATCGACTGAAGGATAAGGAAATCGATCGACATACTCCAAAACCTGTCGATCGATATTCGTTATCACACACCGAGTGCAACTTCCC
Source organism: Brassica nigra (assembly GCA_016432835.1). NCBI lineage: Eukaryota > Viridiplantae > Streptophyta > Magnoliopsida > Brassicales > Brassicaceae > Brassica > Brassica nigra. Next base: position 57,297,434 of record CM028243.1, read on the forward strand.
AAGATAGATGGTGCACGACTTAATGCACTCCGGGAGCAATCTAAGACTCCCAGAAACCCACCAACCGCCATCATGAAGAAGCCCACGGATATCATTGATCCAATAGAGATAGAAAAGGAAAAAGATGGCAGAGTTCTCAGAAAAAGGAAAGAGAAGGTTCCTAAACACCTTAAAAGAGGAGTTAATGAGAAGGAGCTGGAAAGTTTCAGAAAGAGAGTTCTAAGAATACCTATAGAGAAACCCTTTGAAAAAGCCTACTTTTCACACAGATTGTGGATGTTTTTCAGAGAAACTAAGGAGACAGAACAAGACATCAGAAGGATGTTCAACCAAGTCAGAGAAAGTATGAAGAAGAGGATCAAACTTGAGAAGAAGGGTGATCTAGGGAAGTTTTTTGTTCCTTGCTCAGTCCATGGGATCAACTTCCCACGTGCCCTATGTGACACAGGATCTGGAGTTAGCATCCTACCCAAGGTGATAGCAGACCATCTAGGTCGAAGATAGAGCCCTTGAAGAATCGTTCATCTTTGTGGATTGTTCTCAGCAGAACTCTGGAGGAATTGTGAGAAACCTGGAGGTTACCATAGGAGAAGCCCTAATACCAGTAGACTTCCATGTCTTGGACGTCAAGGTAACCCTACCTACTTCTTTGCTACTTGGAAAAGCCTTCCTAGCCACAGTTGGAGCGGTCTGCAACCTTCATACAAACAAACTGTGCCTAACCCTGATCAATCCTACGGTCTACTATGATCCGGTAAGAGTCATCAAGGTTCCTGAGAAGATCAAAGACGCCTCAAACCTCGTAGTTGTTTGCTATTGTGGAGATGAATACGATTCACATGACGCATACGAGACGGAGTACGCCGAATCGATCGATAGCAGCACTGTCTCATCGATCAATTCTCGTGAACTGACATTGATCGACAGACACACATGGTCATCGATCGATTCACTATTCAACCAGCTCGAAGAGGAATTTCCAGATGGTGACTTCGAAGTAAACAAATGGGAAAACGACTACTACATCCCACCACATGCTGCAGATACTACTCATATTGAGGAGTATACTGATGATTATGAGGAGGAGAGAGCTATAGAATATCATAACCTTCCAGAAGATGAAGATAGACTTCTCCACCATAACCTCAGAATCAACACATCGATCGATAGGACCTTCTCCCCATCGATCGATACTATTTGCCTCGCATCATTCGACAACACAGTCAACAACAAGCGAGATGGAGACTACTCAATCGGAAGCTGGGAAAGTGATTACCAGCACGAGTGCTTCGCGGTCGAGACCGCAATGCCAACATACATCACCAAACCCGAGGAAGTCTCATCGATCGACATGGCACCAACACAATCGACCGATATGCCTGAACAACCATCGACCGATCCCATTCCTGTGCCATCGACCGATACATACATCGAACCATCCCAGGTAACAAATTCCACTGTACTTGATTTTGGTAATCTAACCCCGGATGAGTTTGGTATTTTCAGGGATTCCAAAGGTTTTGCACGCTCAATGGATGGACGAACACTCCACATATCCAGAGAGGACATTGCAGACGTCCTACAGTTAGCCAACGGATCCCAAAACCTATTCCAGCAGCAACGTTACGGACCAGACCACCATCATCAGCACCAGGAGGCAGACACAACAGCCGAGCCAAAGGAAGCTGAGGATAATCATCTCAACACGAAGGATCCAGATTTTCAACGAACATCGATCGATACTGAGTCCATGACATCGATCGATAGGCATCCTGAATTCGGAAAGAGAGCTTTTCGATATGGAGTTCGAAAATTCTTTTGGGAGCAGAGAGATGAGTATGGGGTCTACAGAGACGAGAAATGGTTTGCTAGAGGAATATATGGTGACGTCATCAGAGTTTCTAAAGACGACATCAAGAAACTGCTTCAAAGGACTTTAATGGACGAGCGCTCTTACATCTGTTTACCAGAGCACGCTAGTTCATTTACAAGAAGAGAATTGGTGCAAGAAACCTACACCAAAGACGAGATCAACGAGATGTTCACTGGTCAACTTGGAGAACGCAAATGAGAAAATCTCTCCATGGAAAAAAGTTTAGAGGGTGCTACAGACAAGCTTCGCAATGAGATGAACTGGATGTTCAGTGCAGACCAGGCATTACTGAAGAAGGTTAAACGTCTTGAGCTGGAACTTGAAGATCTTCGCAACACACAGAACCATGGCCAGAAAAGTTCAATATCGATCGACGGAGTAACATCCACATCGATCGATATGAAGCCTGCACCATCGACCACCTACTCAAAACATGAGGTCGATGTGTCTCTCGGAGATATCTGGAAAGAACTGAAGAAAGAAGAAGATGGTTTCGGCAGAAAACTCACCAAAACCTGTGAACCTATCTTCCACAACCTAGGGGATCTAAGCATCTGCACCGAAGAGATGAAGAGATCTATCCGCCTTATCAATGAGGCGCATGCAGATATGAACCCCGCAGCACCTTGCAATCTTTTTGGAGAACTGACTCGTCTAAAAGCAGCTGAGAGGAAACTTGCTGATATACACTTCTTAGTAGACAAAGAAGTGGAGGAATTCGCACTACGCATGGATACTATGCAGCATGAGGCTGAGAAGTTCCAACGTCAACTCGATTATCAGGCTGCATCAATCGCATCGATCGATGAGCTCAACCTCACGTCGATCGATAGACGACTGACTGAAATCGACGGCCAGATAAACCTCTATGCCGAGAAGCTTCACGAGAATCTACAGAAGCAAAAATCGACCGATGAACAACATGTTGCATCGATCGATATACAGACTTCAGAAATCTGCACCAGAGCTGACTTGAATAAGTTAGCTGATGAAATCTACACGGCAATTACAAGCGTGGATGATTCGCAAGACAGACGTCTAGAGCAGACGTATTTCCCGCAAAAAGAAATCAGAGGCAGCTTACGAGCAGACCTGCACCCTTAGCATCGATCGACAGAAGAACCAGCGCATCGATCGGCGGACCTCAACAGCCATCGACCGACAATTCAACAAAGGAATCGATCGATACCAGCTCCATCCACGACAAAATGATCCAACGCCTTGATTCAATGCAAGCAGAGCTCAGTGATCTTTCACAACATGCCTACGAGAAATTAGGATGGCACGAGCTCAGCATTGAAGGTCATGAAGAAAGGATTCAGAGGATCAATGATGAGTTGATTGAGATAAAGAAGAAACGAACCAGAGAATATGAAGCCACAAGAAGCCTATTTGACGCATTGTTCGGTGAGAAGAAAGATACAAAGGATACTTTTTTCCGAACAAGTACCTGGACTTCATCTCAGTAGCTCATTCCATCAAAAGTCAAGCTAGATGACTATAATCAAAGCGCTGAGTGGGAGGCAACCCACTGTTAGGTAATTTTTCATTTAATTTTTATCTTTAGGATTTTATTTTTCGTATTTGTTTTTCTTTGTAGTTACGACTAGACGATTACCACTGAAATCGACCGACATGACACTGTCGATATCGATCGACATGAAACAAACAATAGCGATCGACGAAGACGACTCAACATCGATCGATACGCATCACGGTCAAGTATATCGCTCTAACTATTTCGATATCAGTTTATTTTATTTTTGCCTATGCCTTCACCGGACTGGTTATACACTGAGGACAGTGTATTATTTAAGTCTGGGGGGATGATTACTGATGATGTTTACCTTTTGACTTCATCTAAAAATGTTTTCAAAATGGTTTTTATTGAGTCAAGAAAGGGATAATGATAGTTTAAATTTTCACTGTTTATCTAACCAATCTTTTAGGCACCATTCTTAGATTTGTTGATGCAGAATGTACTATAGATGCTAAAGTTGATCACCTATCAGCTATGACAACGCTTTCATTGATTGTCTGGAGGAACCAAAGCTGATTTCCAACATAACCTGACATTCTCTGCTTGTCTTGGGGCTTGGTAAACATGGGATCGGAGGCTTCAAACAAGTCTGGAAGGTAAAGCCTTGTGTAGATAGTTTTATCACTCTCTCTCTCTTATTTTCGAATTTGGATTTAATTTTATTCAGTTCTTCAAAAAAAAGAAAAAAAAAACGAAAATTAGCTTAAATATATGTTCTAGGACTAGTTAGTTATTACTTAGGAAGAAATTCGAACAGGACTTGGCGGTTACCCCCCTCAAGACTTGATTCATAAGAATTCTATAGGTAAAGGATTCAAACAGGACTTGGTGGTTACCCCCTTCAAGACTTGCTTCGCAATGAATCCTAGGATATAGGTCAAAAAGAAGTGAACAGGACTTGGTGGCTGCAACCATTAAGGCTTGATTCATGGAAGCCTGTCCAATCTTGGTCAATGTCTTGCAAATGAAAGCAGACTTGACTATGAGAGAAATAATAGAGAGAGAGGATAAGAACTAATTTTTATCTGCATGTCCAGATACTTGTTTGAGCAACCTTGCATCCTGTGATCGATACTCCCAAGGTAAAGCCTGCACTTTTATTTTTATGTACATAAATGAAATCAGTAGAGGGGTTAGTCAGACATGATTGCTAAGTTGTTGGCTAGATGATCAAGGTTGTTTGATTAGGATATTACATAATGTACTTCTGTGATTGACAGATTCTTAGATGTGGTTTGCAACAAAGTAGAGGTTATGATTCTAAGTTTGAATTTGATTTAGTCCCTGCTTTTTAAAACCTCTTTCATAAAGACTGCTTGTGTGTTTGCTTGAGGACAAGAAAAAGGTTATGTCTGGGGGAGTTGATATACCATGGATTTTACCTGTTTTTACCCATGGTATATGAGTGTTTTTACTACTATTATCTATGTTTTGGAGTCTATTAGGTATGTTTTCAGGCTCAGGAGCATTTTGGAGAAAAGTGATGTCTTAGGTGCCTTTTTGGAGGTTAAAGAAGAGTTCACTCGTGATCAAGACCAGAGGTCGACATCCAGAAACACACATCGATCGATGCACACTCTGTGCTATTGATCGACACAAATTAGCCGAAGGACGATACATCGAGATCATAATCGATTGATGTACACACTGTACTATCGATCGATATCGAAGCGGCAGAAAACAACTTGAACCTGGCCGAACTTGAAGCCCAAGACATCACATTTTACAAGATTACCCCTGACGAGTTCTTAACCTAATGAACTCATATTTATATGTGCCTAAGTGTTTTGGCATAGAGGGGACCACACAAGAGTTTTTATAAGTTTCTTTTCTACTCATTTTCTGTTTCATTACTTTGCAAGTTCTCAATAAAGTTCTATTCAGTTCTTTACTTGTTCTTCTTAACAAAGGTTATAGGATTCTAGATCTAGAGGAGAGATCCAAAGAGATTTGTGATTGGAACCTAAGTGTTCACCATCAAATACATCAATGAATTCCTATTATTATCTTGTTGCTATGAACTATTTAGCCATGTCTGGGTAGATTCATTTGTTAGATTTAGGGTTTAAATAGGATATGAGGGATTAGTCTCAGCCTATATCTGCTATAATTGTGATATTTATTGTTAGGATTGTTCACTAATGCTTTTTCTAGCTTAGCTACCTAGGACATGAACTTGGATTGTATTATTCAATACAATTCCTGACAACATCCTAAACATGCTATGACCCTCTTGAGACATGCGACTAATCTAAGATCATGGTGAGCATTGTATCAACTTGCACATAATGTCTGCTTAGAGCCGTATCGATCGATACTCCTATAGAGTAATCGATCGACGTAGCTAGAGGTGTATCAGTCGATATTCCTATCGAATAATCGATCGATACTGTCGGCGATATAGCTGGCCGCAAACACCATTTAGCATCTAAGTAATAGATGGTCTAAATACCGCGAGAGCTGATGGACTCATTTAATAGTGTTGAGTTCTGACATATCATGCAAGCAACTTGTTAGCATTTATTGTATTTATAATCCTGAACTCCTGAATACCTACCCTGAATCTAACTACTTTTCTTTATTGTCTTAAAACCAAAACCTTTCAACTGAGTAATCTTACCATTACTCAACAAACCTGCAATTTACTTTAAACCATTTTTAACCTAGCATAGTCACTAAGATTGCATCTTATTTGTACACTAGCTCTCTGTGGATTCGATCCCTAAGTACTACAATTGAACCTCTTATTTGAGAGAGTAAAGTCACTCATTAGGGTAATTTGAGTGATATCATTCCCCGAGACTCAGACTTCTCAGAGAGTCTCTCCTTCTGGTGCACCATCGGTTCCTCGATTCGTTGCACCACCGCCTCCTCCGATGGCTCCGGAGATGCCGGCCCAGATTTATCCTGATTTGATGGTGCCGCCGAATGCTCCTTACTCACTACACTGTCGAGGACCTTCTCGCTCAGCCAGGCAGAGAAGGTTTATCAGTCACAGACCCCGACCGACCGGACGGAACTTTGTTGGTATGTTACATTTTTTTAAGATTCTTTTAAAATTCTTTTATAACATTAATAAATAAATATTTATACTTTAAATTTGTTTTTCAGGTTTGGGGTTGACGGATGTCTTGCAACGGTAACCGACACGATGAAGGGTTACTTCTCCATGTCACATCCGAACTGGAAAAAGACGCTCATCTACGAGAAAGGCGTGGTTCAAAATTTTCGATGTAAGATACTATTAATTAATTATATATACTTTAATTTTTTAGTTATATTTTTAATTTTTTAAAATAATTATTATTTTACTTTTTCTGTTACAGAAAATACATTGGTCCATGGGGGTCAATGAGAGGGTGAGGAAAGTGTTTTACGCGAAGGCGAAAGTTCGCTTATTGAACACGGTCTCCAACTGGAAGGGTGAATGGATCGTGAAGGGGTATGAGCGTGGCAAACCCGCTGAGCTCACCACGGAGGTGTGGGATGGCCTCATCCGTTATTGGGGCGATCCTGACGCCATTAGAGTCGCCCAGTCTTGCTCTGCCTCCCGTAACACGGTAGATGAGCGACCACGGGCCGAAGCTTCACTCTACGGGCCAAAAATCCCATGCTGCTATCCGTTTGGAGATGGTAATAAAATATTTAATTAAATTAATTTCTTTTATATAATATATTTATATATATACTAACTTTCTTAAATTTTTTGTAGGCCAAAGAGACGGACAACTCCGACTCTTATGGAACTTCTGAGAAGACCCACAAGAACAAGGCGGGCCGATTTGTAGATCCTAGGTCGAGAAAATCTTCAATGACGTTGCTGACCAGGTTCAAGAGCGCCAGACCCAGCTAACACAGCAGTCCACCGACGGATTACCCGTCACCTTATCCACAGTTGAAGTGGATAGGATTTACGAGGAAGTAAATTTTTAAAATTATAATTTTTAATTATTCATTTAATTTAACTTTAAATTTTACTAACAATATTTATTTTTGGTTTTTAAGATTGTCCCTAAGAAAAAGGGACGTACGTTGGGGATTGGTTCCGTCAACGATGTTCCGAGAGCGACATGGTCTTATGGTCAGAGACGGGATGAGGAAGTCACTGAGCTGCGTAAAGAGTTGGCCTCGACAAAAACTGCGTTCACAGTTCGTATGGGTGGACTCGAGGGCTTCTTCGACGTCATAGCGGCCACAAATCCGGAATGGGAGTCCGTGTTGAGGAACATGCGCCGACAACATTCCATTCCAGGTGAGTCGACATCCGAGACACATGACGAGTTCTACCGGGCGATGAATGATTCTTAGTTTTTTTCTTCTTTTCGTTCGTTGTATTTTATAAATTCTAAACTTATTTATGTATAAAAATATTTTCGTATTGATTTTAATTTTAAATTATATTTTTTATTCATAATTTAAATATAATTATAATTATAATTATTTTTCTAATTATATTTTTCAAATTCTGTAAAATAAACAAAACAAAGTAAATTCCTCGCAAACCTTGCGAGGAAATAACTAGGAAATCCTAACGTGTTTTTTACGAGGATATACTTTCGAGCTGTTTATGTGTTTTATACGTGGAAATTTTACAAGGAAATAACGAGGAAGAAATAACGTGTAATTACGAGGAATTACTTTCGTGGTATTTACGTGTACTTTACTATTAAACATTTACGTGTAATTGACGAGGAAATACTTTCGTGGTATTTACGAGGATACTTAACGACCTCCTTACGTGGAAAGTTTGCGTGGTCTTTACGACAAAATGATGTACTTTGTCTTTACAACGAAATCACTTCCTTGCTATGTGACGACGAATTGCCGAGGAAATATGCGTTACGACGAATGAGTAACGACCAAACGTGTTTCCTCGCTAATTCCTCGTAAAGCCTCTATTACGACGAATTCACGAGGAATACCGTTGTCGTTAATCTTGTATTTTCTTGTAGTGTTTCTCTTAGATCGAACTAGGGAAATGACAAGTCTGAACCAACCTTCTTTGATTTTGATAACAGAAAAAAAAAATCAAAAACATTACTTGAAACGAAAAAAAATACATAAATTAGAAACGTACTTGTTGCGAATCGTGAAGAGGAGCCGGCATTTTTGAGATTTTGAGTCGTGTACTGCGATTTCTCTTGTCGTCATCGACTACGTGAGAGAGAAGACCTTGAACTCATCACCGGATGCTCTTTCCAGAGAGGCGTCGTGAGAGAGAAAAATTTCCAGCTTCATAAATACCCGCAGGCAATCTTAAAGATGTGCAAAATCCATTGCTATCTAACTCCTAAACGAAATAAAAAAAAAAACTTATTAAGTAAAGTACTTTATAAAGGATGAGGTTAACTTTTAATCATGGTCTAAAGATACCTTATCCAAGTATAATGTTCATTTATTTCGATAACATGTCTTACAAAGAATATAGGATAATATAAGACAAGACTTCTCAAGTTCACACATTTATATATTTTTTACAGATATATACGATCAACTCAAGTTTAAAACTTCTTGTACAGGGGCTAACATTTTTGAGGTTTTGAGTCTCGATTCTCTGTAATCGCATTCGTCGCCGACTACGTGCGAGAGAGAAAAGATGGATCTCGACGGAGAGAGAAGATGGATCTCCATAGAGAGAAGATGGAAGATGTGATGAGTTAAAGATACGGTAAGGATAATTTAGTGTTCTACACATTAATGATTGAGATATTTATGAAAATATGCTTCTATTGATGGTAAATATTAATATAGATACTAAACAAAGTGTAAAAGTGATATTTTTCCAGATTTTTATAGATTTTTTTCCAAATAAATACTCTAAATTCGCTCGCCCGTGGTTCTATTTTTTATATGGCTTCCTAATCCACAATATGTGAGCAATAGAATGACATTCCGATGCAAAAAGAAAGTTCATAAGTCGAATCTGTCGTCCCATCCGGTTTAAAATGTAGGGGTAAAAATAAGTCAAAACTCAAAAAGGTTAGTTAAAAAGTCTGCGTGGAATCTCCCTATTAATAGCTGCCGCTTCTTCTCACCAACTAAGCAAAAGCTCATTTAAAATTCACGAATCTCCGGTGAGCGATCATCACAGATCCCAGAGAAGACGGAGATAGATATAACCACGATTACTATGTCAGGTCAATCGCTTTCTCCTTCTTCATCTTTTGTGTTTCCGACATCACCCCATCATTTTCTAGGTTTTCCGACATAACCAAATCGTGAACCACTTTTAGTCTGTGTTGAATTATGCTTCAGGGTTTTCCCCGACATACCCAGATGGTGAATCAGTTGTGTTCTTGTCTCGGTCTATGCTTTTATGGTTTTTGTTCCATGAACTAGTTGAATTTTCGATCATTTTTAGGGTTGATGATTATTTGTAATCCGATTATGCTTTAGGATTCGTTTTCCACTAATAAAGTTGAAATTTTGAAGTTATGGGTTAATTTATTGGATTTACAGGTAATCAAGAACCAATCTTGGTGAAGGAGGAGAGTGTGGAAGGTATTCCATCTCCACTCTTGAAGCTCAAAAGCTGGCAATGGTGGGTTCTTGTGTCCATCAACATCTTATTCCTCATCGGTGGTCAAGCTGCTTCTGTCCTTCTCGGTAGGTTTTACTACGATGAAGGTGGAAACAGCAAATGGATGGCCACCCTTGTTCAAACCGCTGCTTTTCCGATCCTCTATATTCCGCTTCTGCTCCTTCCTTCTTCCTCTTCTTCAGAGCCCGCTTCTTGCTCCCTTAAGACCATTGTCTTGATCTATGTTCTGCTCGGTGTCATCATCGCTGGAGACAACATGCTTTATTCTGTTGGACTTCTCTACCTCTCTGCATCGACTTATTCGCTCATTTGCGCTACACAGTTAGCTTTTAATGCGGTCTTCTCTTATTTCATCAATGCTCAGAAGTTCACTGCTTTGATTTTCAACTCAGTTGTGCTCCTCTCCTTCTCTGCTGCTTTGATTGCCCTGAACGACGATGCAGACGCTCCTTCTGGTGTCTCTAGGTCCAAGTACATTCTCGGGTTTGTGTGTACACTCGCTGCATCAGCTCTCTACTCTCTATTGCTCTCGCTCATGCAGTTCTCCTTCGAGAAGATTCTGAAGAAAGAGACGTTTTCAGTTGTTCTCGAGATGCAAATCTACACTTCTCTAGTGGCTACTTGTGTTGCGGTAATTGGGCTTTTTGCTAGCGGGGAATGGAGAACACTGCACGGAGAAATGGAAGGTTATCATAAAGGCCAAGCCTCTTATGTACTGACTTTGGTCGGTACAGCAGTTACATGGCAAGTATGTTCTGTAGGAGTGGTGGGTTTGATATTTCTGGTGACCTCGCTCTTCTCAAACGTTATTAGTACGCTCTCTCTAGCTGTGACTCCACTCGCGGCTTTGGCTGTGTTCCGTGATAAGATGAGTGGTGTTAAGGTTATGGCGATGCTGATCGCTCTGTGGGGTTTCGCTTCTTATGTTTACCAGAACCATCTCGATGACTTGAAAGTAAGACGAGCAAGAAAACAAGCTCAAACAGGGCAGGAGGATCCTCACTGCTGATTCTGCGGTTATCCAGGCAGAGAGTATCGGTTTAGGTTACTATTCTCTGTGGTTTAGATTAAGCAACAATAATTGCCATTCGTAGGACAAGCTGTCATATTGTCTAAAAATCAAAACTTGTCGTACGGTCAAATTTTAATATACAACATTTTACGAGAATAAAGATTCGGAAATAAAATGATCAAGTGGTTGATACTTCTCACATCAAGTTAGTACGCACTGAAATTGGTCCTAATACTATCAACAAGATGATAACCCGCGCCTTGCGCAGAGTGAGTTTTTTAATATATGGTATCTAAATATTATAAATAATACTTATTTTGTATCAATAATCTTTTTTATATGTGATCAAGGATGAGAATTTGGGTATCATTTGGTTCGGTTTGGTTCGGTTTGGTTCTGATCTTTGCGGATTCGGTTTGGTTTGTGGCGCAGTGTACGAATGGGTGAACGGTCGATCTAAGAATTTAGGGTTCTTCGAGACCTATTCTTGGATCGATCAAGAGTTTCTTTCGATAGCTTCTTGAGACCAACTTCCTGTTTGATGAATTGAATTGAATCGAATCGAACAAGGGATGAAAGCAAAGCTCTTCTATTATAAAATCAAACGTGATCATAACATAATGTCTAGCAGCTATTTATATAGCTATCTCCATCAACAAATCCTAATGGAAATAGAAATATAAAGATAAACACAAAGAAAATAACATAATTATCCTAAATAGCAAAGTAACACAAAACCAAAGCCGCTTTAAATTTGAATGTTGACTCTGTTATGATGGCGCCAAACATAGTGATGCTGCTGCATCAGGTCTCCCAGGGTGAGAGGATTTGACCGCGAATCGAGAGCATCAGAATCTGAAACAAAACGTGAAAGGTACTTGACGTTAAATACGTCGAATGTGTTGATGTTGGCCGGAAGACGAAGATGATTAGCATTATCATTGATGCGTTCAAGTACTACAAGGGGAGCAATTTTCTTTGCTTTGAGCTTATTGTAGGCATGAACAGGCATCCTATCACGAGTCAAATATGCCCAAACGAAATCACCTACTTCAAACACAAGGCGCATGCGGTGTGAATTAGTCGTGTTCTTGTATTTTGAAGAAGAAGCTTCTAAGTTCACGATTGCCTTCTGATGTGTATCAGCAATAGAGTCCACGAAAGTGGAAGCATCTCCATGAAGTCGCGTACGATCTGGAAGGTGAGAAAAATCCACTTGACCTCTTGGGATAACGCCATAAACGACTTCAAAGGGACAAAAGCCCAAGCTACGATTCAACGAGTGGTTATGAGCGAATTCAGCTTGAGGCAACTTAGTATCCCATTTTGTAATTGCATCACCAACCAAACAACGCAATAGATTGCCTAAAGAACGATTTGTGACCTCAGTCTGGCCGTCCGTTTGAGGATGATAGGCCGAACTCATGTCGAGAGAAGTTCCCAATTGCTTCCATAATGAGCGCCAAAAATGTCCAAGGAAGCGGGAATCAGGGTCAGAAACAATTGAAAGAGGCAAGCCGTGTAAGAGATATATTTCCCGAAAGAACAAAGACGCCACTTGAAGCGCATCTGTCGTCTTTTTGCAAGGAATAAAATGTGCCATCTTGGAGAAGCGATCAACCACAACTAAAATAGAATCAAAGCCTCGCTGCGTTCGAGGGAGACCAACGACGAAATCCATGGTAATATCAGTGCAAGGCTGAGTAGGAACTGGTAGAGGCAGATACAGACCTGCGTTTGTGGTGTGACCCTTAGATTGTTGACAGACGATGCATCGTTCCACAAAACGTTCGACATCCCGACGAAGAGAGGGCCAAAAATATGATGAGGAAACCAAGTGCAACGTCCTATCTCGACCAACATGTCCTTCTTGATGCAGTTCCATGATGAGCTGAAGGCGCAAACTGCAGTCTGGAACACATAACCGCGTGCCACGAAAAAGAAAGCCGTCGTGAATAGTATACTCTGAAGAACGACCCTCCATAGCGGCTGTAATGAACAGGCCAAAGAAACTGTCAGTCGGGTAGAGATCAACGAAAGAGCTGAACCCTGGGACGGAGGAATGTAAACGGCCAGAAGAGAGTGGAGGCGACTCCATGCATCAGCAACACAATTCGAAGCTCCGGACGTGTGCTTAATCACAAAAGTAAATTGCTGTAAGTAAGCAATCCAAGAAGCATGACGCGATGAGACTTTTCCTTGACTGCTTAAGTGCTTCAACGCATCATGGTCTGTAGAGCACAAAATCTTTGTGAAATAGGTAATGACGCCAGTGTTTGACTGCCTGAACAATAGCATAGAACTCCATGTCGTATGTACTGTACCTTGCACGGGAACCTGTCAGTTTCTCGCTGAAGAAAGCAATTGGGCGATTCATCTGACTGAGAACAGCACCAATTCCTGCTTTAGATGCGTCACAATGAAGTTCAAAAACCAAAGTGAGGTCAGGGAGGGCGAGAATTGGAGCTGAGAACATCTTGTCTTTGATCACTGTAAATGCGTGAGCAGCCTCAGGTGTCCAATTCAGGCGACCGTCGCGATTTGAGTCTGTCACTGGTGCCATCAGACTACTAAACTGAGAGACGAAGCGCCGATAAAAAGAAGCAAGACCATGAAAACTTCGTACTTCTGTTATAGTAGTTGGAGTTGGCCAAGACTGAATGGCTAAAACCTTGCCGGGGTCAACTGCTAAACCCTTGTCTGATACTATATAGCCAAGGAACTGAACCTCCCGCGAACCAAATTCGCACTTCTTGAGGATGGCGAAGAAGTGATCTTTGCGAAGAACTGAGAGGACATCTCGTAAGTGGCCGATGTGCTCTGCTAAAGAGGAGCTAAAGATCAGAATATCATCGAAGTAAACCACCACAAATTTTTCAATAAACAGTCTGAGAGCTTGATTCATAACACGTATGAACATGCTTGGTGCATTGGACAAGCCAAAGGGCATAACGAGCCATTCAAACAAGCCCTCACGAGTTTTCAACGCTATTTTCCACTCGTCTCCTGGATTGATACAAATCTGGTTAACCGCTTTTGAGATCTAGTTTGGAGAAGATGGTAGCTGTGCCGATTTGGTCGAGCAAGTCATCTAAGCGGGGAATCAGAAATCGATACCTCACAGTGATTTGTTGATTGCTCTGCTGTCAACACATATTCACCATGATCCGTCTTTCTTAGGTATCAACAAAGCTGGCACTGCACACGGACTTAAACTCTCGTGCAAGAATCCTTTAAGGATGAGTTCTTCGACCTGTCTGCGTAACTCTTCATGCTCGCTAGGACTAATACGATAATGGGATCTGTTGGGTAATGATGCATCAGGAACAAAGTCAATTTGATGCTGGATATCCCTTAGCAGAGGCAAGCCATCGGGAAGGTCTTCTGGAAAGACGTCTGCAAATTCTTGAATAAGATTTGGAAAGGGAGGTGGCACAGCGTTGGAACGGTCAGGCAATGGCGGTTTGGCGAGGAGGATGTACACGACTCCTTCTTCATGCATTGATGACTCAAATTGTCGTTGCCACAGAAATAGAACTGGAGTTAGTTGTACAGGTGCCACTGATGGTTGTTGCGGTGATTGTGTTTGCGGAGTCGGAGACGAAGGTTTAAAGAGATACTTGCGATTGTTGAAGCTGAAGCTATAGGTGTTGAGGAACCCATCATAAATAATACGCCTATCGAATTCTCACGGTCGACCCAAAAGTAGATGACAAGCATCCATGGGAGAGATATCACAATAAATTTGATCTTTGTATGACGACCCAATGGAGAAGGAGACTAAAGCTCGGCGTGTGACCATGAGATCGTGATCCTTCTGTAGCCAAGCTAGTTTATACGGCGATGGGTGCGGTTCATCCTTCAACTCAAGTTTCGAAACGGCGTCTGCTGTGATTACGTTCTCACAACTTCCTGAATCGATCACAAAAGTGCAGACTTTCCCATTAATTTTGCAACTTGATTGAAACAATTTTTTGTGCTGCGGATGTTGCATCTCGGCACGGGGAGCTAAACATGATCGTCTAACCACGAGTAGGTGACCTGTATCTGGGAGAAGCTCTTCTTCTTCGTTGTTCTGTTCATTGTCTTCATCTTAAATTGGTTCCTGATCTTCATGCGCTTCCTCGAGAAACAATCCTCGGCCTTTCCGTGATGGATAATCCGACTGCCTATGGCCAGTTTCACCACATGAGTAACATCACAAGCCACCAGAACGAGTTTGTTTATTTCTGTTAACTGGGACAATTGCAGTTTCTGTTTTTGCAGGAGATGTATCGTTGGTGACTGCTGGCGAAGAAGACGAGGGCTGTCTATTCTGGCGATTAGAACCCCACGGCTGGAAACCGTTTCGGTTCTGTGTTTCGACAGTGATCGCTTGCTGGTGAGCCTCAGAGATAGTCTGTGGCCGAAAGAGATTAAGAGTGAATTGTATCTGTTGACGAAGTCCTCCGATGAAACGCATAGTGAGTTTTTCTTCTGTGTCACGGACCTCAACACGGTTGATCATCTTGAAGAATTCTGTTGCATATTTCTCCACGGTTCGGGTTCCTTGCCGTAAATTTTTTGAATCGCTGGAACATAATTAATCATAGTTGTAAGGCAAAAAAATTTTCTTCATCTCTCGCTTGAGTTTGTCCCACGAAGTGATCTTTGTTTTTCCCAATCGAGCTCGTGAGGTTTTAACCTGCGACCACCATGCAGCTGCTCTTTCTCGAAAGCGTCTGGCGATGAGAGGTACACACTGATCAAGAGAAACCTGCTTGAATTCAAGGATTTCTTCCACTGTTACAAACAAATCTGGTAGATCTTCAGCGACAGTAGAACCGTGAAACTCCGGGATTTCAAGTTTAAAACTTTTTTTCCAAGCCAAGTCGTTTTGTTCATCTTCCGAATCAGAGTCATTGATGTTTCTGTTGCGTCGGCGAGAATGTTGTTGACGGAGTGTAGCAAAGGGATTGTCGTCATCGTCTGAATCATTATGGACAGAAACTTGGTCGTTGCGGGGAAGGCATTGAGGGTTGGCGGCTTGTTGAGTTATCAAAGCAGCGACAGCAGCAACAAGGTTTGTGATTTGTTCCTGGAGATCCTGGATAGATTGTTGAGTAGCGGGGGCTTCATCATCAACATATTGCTGAGAACGAGTCTTACGAACCAACATAGTGGTTTAGAAAGTTTCGGAGCGTAGCAAAGCTCTGATACTAACCTGGCGCAGTGTACGAATGGGTGAACGGTCGATCTAAGAATTTAGGGTTCTTCGAGACCTGTTCTTGGATCGATCAAGATTTTCTTTCGATAGCTTTTTGAGACCAACTTCTTGTTTGATGAATTGAATCGAATCGAACAAGGGATAAAAGTAAAGCTCTTCTATTATAAAATCAAACGTGATCATAACATAATTCTAGCAGCATTTTGGAGTCTATTAGGTATGTTTTCAGGCTCAGGAGCATTTTGGAGAAAAGTGGTGTTTTAGGTGCCCTTTTTGGAGCTTAAAGAAGAGTTCACCTATGATCAAGACCAGAGGTCGACATCCGGAGTTACACATCGATCGATGCACACTCTGTGCTATCGATCGACACACATTTGCCGAAGGACGATACATCGAGATCATAATCGATCGATGTACACCATGTACTATCGATCGATATCGAAGCGGCAGAAGACAAGTTGGACCTGGCCGAACTTGAAGCCCAAGACATCA
Source organism: Brassica nigra (assembly GCA_016432835.1). NCBI lineage: Eukaryota > Viridiplantae > Streptophyta > Magnoliopsida > Brassicales > Brassicaceae > Brassica > Brassica nigra. The sequence continues at coordinate 57,314,098 of CM028243.1, forward strand.
CATTTTACAAGATTTCCCCTGACGAGTTTTTAACCTAATGAACTCATATTTATATGTGCCTAAGTGTTTTGGCACCGAACAACGATTTTATTCAAGTCTTTTTCTACTCATTTCTTTTACTGTTTTCATTACCTTGCAAGTTCTCAATAAAGTTCTATTCAGTTCTTTACTTTGTCGGAACCGAAATTCACACTGTCAAATTAAGTTGATTTGGAGGAAAGCCAAGTGAACCTAGCCTTTCCTGAAGGTCCCGGTTATCTGCTGGGCCACACACGACACAATCAGTACGGCGAAGACAATAAGAAAACGGAATGAAAATCGTAAGAAAAAAGAATAGAGTAAAAAATCTTATTTCCGAATCCGCGTTTGAGCGTGAACAACAGATAAGAGCCATGGCTACAAGAGCTGTCGGCAAGTTCGCTAGTCTAGCAACCTAAGTTCTAACCTAGTTGAGTCGAAGCTCGCTAGTAAAAACGGAAAAGAAATGCCTAAGTTGCTCTAAGTTCTATGTTGCTCTCAATAAGTTCTCCCTTTGCTCCTCGCCCCAAACTCTCCTTATATACTCCTCTTTTAAGACGGTCTATTCTTCCTTTGGGCCGAATCTATCGCGAATCGGGCTTCTTTCCATTTCCGCTGGTCTTCATGTTTGTCGGAAACTTGACATTTATCTTCAAGAAACTTCACATTTATCTTCGGAAAACTTGACATTTATCTTATGCTAAGATAAACATGGGGCGTCATGTCCATCACGACTTGGTTTCCTGGAAAATCGCATGTGGGCCGATTTGGTCGAGTTCGGGCCTTCGGGGGCCGTTGTTTTGACCGTGGACGTTTTACGTTTTACGATTTTTCGGAGAAACCAGTCTGTCATGATACTTGTTTTGCCGAAGGATCCTCAATTCACCGTACAGTCTAGAAGACTGGTGTTTTTAGAATAACCGCGATCGTTTTATACGATGAATCTAGATCCATTCGTCAACCGAACCTTTGGTGGTCTCCCGAAGCTTTCCCGATTTATTTCGACCAAGACGAAACGGGGTTCTTGGGTTGCTTGTCTCCAAGGAGTTGAACGGTGAGTCTTCGAGCAAGGATAAAAAGTGCATAGTTGGACTAGTTTGTCGAGACGGTTTTGCGGGAAAAAGATCGCACTTGTTGAGTGGTCCGTACTTGGGCGCCCGGGATTCGGACATGGGTGCTGGGCGCGCTGGGATTTGGACATGGGTGCTGGCGCCCGGCGCCTGGGATTTGGACATGGGTGCTGGCCCCCGGCGCCTGGGATTTGGACATGGGTGCTGGCGCCCGGCGCCCGTGACCAGCATGGGCGGCTGGCGCCCGGCCCGTGACCAGCAGGCGGGCTGGCGCCGCGCCGTGACCAACGGGCGGGCTGGCCGTGACCAGCCGGCGGGCTGGCGCCCGTGACCGGCGGCGAGCCAGCGCCGGCACCAGCGCCAGCAGGCGAGCAGCGCCAGCGCCGGTGCCAGAACGGGTGAGCCGGCGCCCGGTGCCAGCGGCGAGCGGCTCCGGCGCCAGCAGGAGACGGCCGGCGCCGGTGCCAGTCTTGGCGAGCCAGCGCCGGCGCCAGCCCGGGCTAGGCCGTGGCCGCTCCTGCTGCTGTCCGGGGCTACGATGCGATCATCCCTTCCGTCGAATAACTAGTTTTTTCCTTGGTTTTATTCGACGCTTGATTGTTTTCAAGGACTTTCGGGTACTTGATATCTTGCATATTTACATGTTTTTAGCATCCATATCTTATGCATTTTGATCATATAAGTTAGGCATTAGGCATGTTAAGGTCCATTTTGCATTCATTTGTCCTTATCATGTGTTGGAGTATGCTTTGGTGTGATTTGTGGTGTTTGGAAGCCTTATGGCCCCAAAAGAGATGAAGTATCATGTTTGGCCATGAAAAGAGAAGTCAAACCATGATCTGGTCAAGACAAAGATGAGCATGGAGAGAGGTCTTAGAGATGTCTCCTGCTGCTAAGATTTTGTGGAGACACATAAAATTGAGTTAGGTTTCCAATGGAAGTGGTTTCAAGTCATTTGGACCAGTATTGGAGAAGTTATGATCAATTCACTTGAAGCATGTCATGATGGCCGGGTAGAGACAGCCGGGTAGAGACAGCCGGCCGGGAAAGGGACAGATGGATGGAAGTTGTCCAGTCCGGGATGAATGAGCCTGGGAAAGTTACCCGGTCGTTTGGCTTGTGCTGGAGGTGACCAGACCGGGTAGACAAGTCCGGGTTGGTGAAGCCGGATTGGAAGAGACGGATCAAGGCGTCCGGACGGCCGGGGAGGAAGAACCGGGGAGCATAACCCGGACTGACTGGACAGAGCACAAGAGCATGCACTGGACCGGGGAATACATGCCGGTTGGATGACCCCGGTCGGTAGAAGCAACACACGAGCAGGAAGAGGCCGGCCGGGTAGAAACGTCCGGGTGCAAGCAGCCGGCCGGCTTTGACGCGGCCAGAACTGGATAGGCCGGGGAGCACTGACCGGGTTGGATGGGGTTGAGTCTCCCCTGACCGAATTTTAAGCCTCATTTTGATTGGCTGAAGACCTAATGACCTAATGGGCATTTTAGTAATTTTTAATGATGTTTCTAAAGGCTTTCAAGCCTCCTATATATACTCTTGTAATCTCATTAAGAGATCTAACTTCTTTTCTCTCAAAAACATAATAAGATCTTGAAGAAAGTTTGGATCTTTGATCCTTTTTATCTCATTTCTTTTGTGTTTAATAGATTATCTTCTTCTCTAATCATGTTTAGCCTTGAATCATCATTGATTTTGAGGTTTTCCATGGGTATTAGTGAGTAGATCTATCTAGGGTTCATGTGCTTGGGAGACTAAGGGTGATTAAGTGTAGATCCAAGGTGTTTAGTGTTAGATCTATCATCTCCTTGCATTGATTTGGTGTTCTTCTTGCTATATTTGGGTTGGCCTCTCAAACATAGAGCCATAGGCATTTCATGCCCGAAAGGTGTTCTATGAAATGCCTGAACCAACTCATCTATGCTTTTAGCTTGCTTTGCCTAAGAGATTAGTTGTCAAGGGAGCTAGGATTGCTATTAGACTCACTCTCCATGCTTGCTTTGATCATTACAGCCAAAGGGATTTGGTGTACTTGGGTGATCATTGCAAAGGAGCATCTATCTAGAGATAGAGCTTGCTTAGTTTTGTTGTCTAGGTATAAGGAATTAGATTGATTGAAAAGTTAGCATCTTGGATTGAATCTTGATCACCCAAAGTCAGTTCCCTTGTCCCAAGAATCCCCTTGCCTCATTGAGAAAGAAAGTTCACTCTTTTATTGCATTTTTAATATTATCTTAGTTTCATAATCATCCTCTCATCTTTTGATTGCACTTAGATTAAGCATGAACTTGCATTCCCTTTGCATTAGAATCTCTTAGAATTGGATTGACATCTTGTATTCTACAACATTTGATTAGGACCCTAGAAAAGTCTTTTCATCAAATTGGCGCCGTTGCCAAGTTCTAAGTTAATTTTGACATTGGGATTTAGTCATTTGCTTGAGACTAACTCACTTTTATTTTTTTTTATCTTGTGATATTGGTTCTTGCCTCTTCTATCTTTGACTTTCAGGTGTATGATCACAAGAAGCAGAGGGGCATCCAACTTAGTTCCTACTGTTGAAGAGATTGCTGCACTTGAGAGGGAGATAGCTAGACAAAGAAGAGAAGTAGAGCAACAGGCTCATCTTCAAAGGTTGGGGTTTGAGATGGAGACTCTGCCTCAAGATGGTGATGCCCTAGGGGGCAATGGTCCAAGAGCTGACAACATAAGACCACAGCGCCAGCCACAACAGCCACAGCCAAGCTAGAGCCATTGGAGCCTATGATCAACCACACATTCATGGTCATAGGTTGGGGATAAGGGCACCAGCTGTGGAGAACAACAACTTTGAGATCAAATCAGGGCTGCTGCATTTGATTGAGAACAACAAGTTTCATGGCCTTGCTGTGGAGGATCCCCTTGATCAGTTGGACACATTTGATAGCTACTGTAGCTTGTCCAAGATTAATGGAGTCTCTGAAGATGCTTTCAAGCTGAGGTTGTTTCCCTTCTCTTTTGGAGACAAGGCACATTTATGGGAGAAGGCTCTTCCAGTGACTCTATCACAACTTGGAATGAGTGCAAGAGGGCATCCCTAGAGAAATTCTTCTCTACCTCAAGAACAGCCAAAATCAGAAATGAGATCTTTAGCTTTCAGCAGAAGAACCTTGAGAGCTTTAGTGAAGCATGGGAGAGGTTCAAGGGCTATTGGTCTCAATGCCCACATCATGGCTTCACCAAGGAGAGTTTGCTTAGTACCTTCAGAGGTGCTCTACCAGAGTTCAGGAGCAGATTGGACACAACCAGCAATGGGTTCTTCTTGGGCAGAACTGAGCAGGATGCTGAGGAGCTGGTGGAGAACATGGCCAGGAGTGACTCAGTCTACAGTGAGGAGCATGATAGGGCCAATAGAGGCACTGATGAAGATGATCCGCACACAAGAAAGGCCCTGAAATCTCTCAAGAAAAGTTGGACAAGCTTCTTGTAGAAAAGGCTAAGCAAGAGCAGCTTAACTCCATTGGGAACCAGCAACAGCAACAGCCTGCTAGGACTACTGAAGTTCATGGTGTAGAAGGTCAAGAGGAGCTGTGCTTCATCAATTCTAATGGCACATGGTATAGGAAAGAGCCCAACTTCCAATACCAAAACAACTACCAGCAAAGACCTTACTACAACAATCAACAAGGAGGTTACCAAGCAAACCAGCCTACTCAGCCCCAAGGAAGCTCTTCTCCAGCTCAGGCTCCAAGTTCAAATTTGGAGTCCATGTTCAAGCAACTCTTAGAAGCTCAAGAAGAAATGCTAAGAACATTGGTGATGAGTTCAAAAACATCCATGCTAAGATTGATGGCACCTATTCTGACCTCAACAACAAGTACATGCAACTTGCCTCTCATCTCAAAGCTTTGGAGAGCCAGGTTGCTTCTATGTCTTCATCCTCCAAGAGCCCAATGGGATCTCTACCAGGAAAACCAGAGAAGAACCCTAAGGAGACTTGCAATGTTATCCTCTCCACTTCTTCAAGGATTGCATTGAGTGATCATAAGAATGATGTTGATGAGATTGAGAGGCTAGTGCTTGGAAATCAGATTGAACATGATAAGAGACTGGTTGTGGCCACAGCTGAAGCTAGAGTTGTGAGAGAGCTGATAAGAAGGTTCAAGGAAAGATTCTGAAGATTGATGAGCCTAAGGTTGAGACACAAGTTGAGAAGAGTGCTAACCCAAGCTGAAAGAAGTGAAGGAAGAAGACAATGAGGTTGAGCTATCACCATATGATAAGCTCCCTTTCCCTCAAAGGTTCCTCACCAAAGCTCAGAAAAAAAGTGGTCTCCAAATTCAGAAAAGACCTCAGTGATATTGGAGTCAAGCTTCCAGAGATCAGCAATATGCATGCTGCTCATGTCCAAATGATGCTCATACAGGACATTCTCACCCACCAAGCTAAAGTGGCTGAGCTTTTGGACATCTCACTTCTGAAGATTGATCCACCAATCCCTCCAAAGTCCCTCCCTAAGCTTGAGTCTCAAGGGAAGTTCAACTTGTCCTGCTCTCTTGGTAAACTAACTATGGATGATGCCCTTGTTGATAGTGGTGCTAGTGTGAATGTCATCTCCTTGGATATGGTGCAGAGTATTGGGATTGAAAGCATGGAACCAGATACTCCTCCTCTCACCTTTGGGGATTCCTCTTCTACAATCCCACTTGGCATAATCAAGGACTTCCCCTTGAAGATTGGATCCTGTACCATACCTATTGACCTCACTGTTTTGAAGATGGAATCTGAAGAGAGAGTCCCTTTGATCCTTGGCACTCCTTTCCTCACAACAGTTGGAGCTTGCATTGACTTTCCCAACAAGAAGGTCACCCTCATGCATGTCAACAAAGCTGTCTCCTATCCTCTCCAACCTCCAATGGAATCAGACTATTGTGGGACAATCACTTGTGATGCACAAGCTGTTGAGAAGCCCAAGATGAAGAGGTTGTTGGTAAGAAAGAAGGTCTTGATGGAGAGTGTTCTAAGGAGTTGTGTGTTGAGCACTTGGAAAGTGCTAAAAGAGAGGGATGGGTGGAGCCTCAAAGGCCACTCATGGCAAGAAGAAGATAGTGAAAGAGCCTCATCCTCCACCTCTTGATTTGCTCTCACACACTCTCACTCTCCATCCAAAGAAGCTCAGAGATGGTGTCCTTGAGTACAAGATCAAGCATAAGGGCAGGTCCACACCATTCTCAAGTGCTAGAGCCATCATCACTCCTCAGCTCCAAGATGACGCAATCAAGCTTCAAGAGCTTCTCTCTCAGGTCCTCACCATCACACTTGAAGGTGGGAAGGATCCTCCTTCTCACTAGTTCAAGAGACAAGGTAGTCAAGCTAAGTGACTCAAAACAAGCTCACTTGGGAGGAAGTCCCATGGTTATCCTTGTACATAGCTTTGCAATTTTAATTTTTCTTTGTTTTTAATAAAAGTGGTTGAGGTTTTCAGGTTGAGCCAAGCACTAGAGGAGAGAAGAAAGGTGATTAATCACCTGAGCCCTATGATTGCCATGTAGCAGCCTCCTCTAGTTGCTATGAACCAAGCCAGCTCTAGCCCGGCACCAAACACCACACCCAAACACCCTTCTTAGGTATCCTCCAACCCTTCTTGTATATACATTTTTTTTGTCTTGTTGGGGTATCTCTTTCTCTCTTACTCACACAGAGACTGTGTGATTTAAGTGTGGAGGAGGTACCAAGTATTTGATCCTGTTTGCTTTGTGATTTTGAGTCTCATGCATTGCATTGTTCATTCATATTTGCATATAAAAAAAAATTGAATTTTTGAATCATGTAGATTGCATCACTTGCATCCTTAAGATTGAGTCTAGAGCATTTAGGTTGCATTCATTTGCATATGGAGCATTGCCTTGTAAAGAACACTTGTT